>CM038794.1:161964710-162078417 GCA_021764765.1 Vicia sativa
CTCCTCGACAGTGGAATAGGAGATTCGACAAATTCATGACACGCATAAGTTTCGTTAGAAGTCAGTTCGACCACTGTGTTTACTTTAGATTTCGTCTTGATAATTCATTTGTCATTTTGTTACTTTATGTTGATGATATTCTCATAGCAAGTAACAATGTCGAAGAGGTAATGAGGGTGAAGGCAGAACTCAATAAGGAGTTTGAAATGAAGGATCTAGGAGCAGCTTCCAGGATTCTTGGAATTGACATTCGAAGAGATAAAAAGCAGTCAAAATTATGCTTATCTCAAGAGGCATATTTACGAAAGATTCTCGAAAAGTTTGGTATGTCGAATTCAAGCTGTGTGACTCCAACAAACCCTCAATTCAAGTTGAGTATTGATCAATGTCGATCGAGGTCGAAAGAACTTATATGAATAGCATCCCATATGCTAATGTAGTAGGTTCTTTGATGTATGCTATGGTTTGTACTAGACCGACATAGCATATGCGAAGTCTTGTGGCGGTACATGGCGAATCACGGAAAGGCTCAGGCAAGCATTGAAGTGGATACTAAGGTACATAAATGGTTCTCTGAACAAAGTCTTAATTTATGGTGGAGCCTTTGGTGAAGATGGTAAAGCGACAATCGAAGGATATGTCGACTACGATTATGCAGGGTTGTATGGATTCCGAAAATCTATTCGGATATGTTTTCACTATGTTTGGTACAACTATTAGTTGAAAGCAACACTTGAAGGTTGTTGCATTATCAACCATGGCGTAATATATTGCTTTAACCGTGAAAGAAGCATTGTGGCTTGAAGGTTTTGCTAAGAGAAAATTCAAGGGAAGTTATCACATTAAATGTGATAGTCAAAGTGCAATACATCCGTCGAAGAATTCAGCCTATCATGAGCGAACCAAGCACATTGATGTGAGGTTGCATTTCGTCGGAGTAATCAGCGTGGAAGTCCAAGTGCTAAAGGTTTCGACAGATCATAATGTTGCGATATGATCACCAAGACATTGCCTAGTTGCAAGTTTTTCCACCGTATGTTGATAAAGTTGCATGAAGAAAACTAATTGTTAGTTGATAATAGAGTTTGTTCCAAGGTGGAGATTTGTGAAATATTGGGTCAAACTCTATAGTGTCGAAGGATGCTAGAATTGTTAGCATCGAATTGGGCCTGTTTGTTATGTCCAATTGGTTAAGTTAGCTTGTACCCTAAGTTAGCTTGTAATGGGTATTTGTGATAAAAGCCCATTAGTTTAGTATGTTAGGTTTATTATAAATAGAATACTAGTCTCTCATCATTGTATACTGCAAATCCTAATTTAGGGTGAGAGGGTTATTTGTTATTCTTGTATACTTGCAATCTTGTTTTGAAGATAAAGGAAAGAATAGCAGTTAATAACCAATCCTTGTGTTCATCGTGTTCTTCATTCTTTTTCCTTACATTGAGCAACAAGCTTATATATATTTGTTTCAAGGCATCCGATTCACAACACTCACCCTTTGCAATTGTTTCGCCGTTACCTTTATACTGGTAACGTGCAGATATTCGAGAAATAAGAATCAGTCGATGCTAGTTCAAGTTGGTGTCAATTGCTACGATCGTAGCACTCGGGGATGTTTTGTCTACGTAGTATAAGTTGTTGTTATTTTGCATTTAAGTGAATAATAAAGTACTATGATGTTTCATTTGTTTTAATTGAGTAAAGATGATCGTTGTTTGTTGTGAATATTTATGGATTCTCTGCATAATAAATAAAAGATTATTTTGTTTTAAAATGAAAATGGTGGAGTGATTCCTCCGAACTTAAAGTGTTATGTATGAATATGTGTTGTTTTAAAGTTGGAAATGTAGCATCTCATGTTTTGTTGAAAATTTAAAATACTCTGATTTTCGATATATTTTTCGGGTAGAATTTGGGGTGTTACATGCACGACTATTGAGGTGGGATATTAGGTAGTGTTTTTAGATATCACATCATTACTTGATTCCCACACATGAAGGAGAGCCTATAAAATCAATTGAGGAGGTAACACTTATAGAGGAAATGATTGAAAAGAAGGGAAAATTTGCAACTAAATTGAACCTTATATGCATTTGTACTGGAGACTGTTCACTTGAGATACTGTCTGATAAAGATTTAGAGTAGGAAACTCAAGTTCCCAATTTTGTGCAACAAATTCCTATAGAGGTTCATAATAGGGGTGGCAAGACGCACCGCTCGCCCCACCTCGTCCCATCCCGCCTTAAACCCGCTAAAATGAGAGCGGGATGAGCAAGCCCGCCTAGTAGAAATGGGCATAAAAATCTAGCTCGCCCACCAAAGTGGCGGGTTGGGGGGCGGCGGACTTGACCTCTTAATTAATATTTATTTATTTATTATTTTTTTAATATATTAGAAGGCTTTTTTTTTTTTTACATTTTAATTAAATTTTTCACTTATTTTTTTAATATATTAGAAGGCTTTTTTTTTACATTTTAATTAAATTTTTCACTTATTTTTTAGAATAAATTTTTTATAAAGAATCTTTTTAACAAAATTTGATTTAAAAAATATTACATATATTCACAAATAAATAAATAAAATAAAACCATCAATAACCAAACCTACTGGAATTAACTAAAAAAGGGGTGAGCTTAAGGTGGGACAAGCTGGACGAATATGCACGATGGGCTTTGACAGACGACAAATTTTGGTAGGGTAGACTTTGGTGATTGGTGGTCTTTAGTGGAACTATTTTTAATGGCGACATATCCAAAATCCCAATCTAATCCGCTATTTTTTAGCGAGTGCGTGGGCCGACTCGGCGTGTCATAACCCGTTTTTCCACTCCTAACTCACAATGCCCTGAGGTTTAGGAGAAGGGGGTAGAATGCATGCGACATAGTAGGATGTACTAGATATTATATATTTTGTTGGATATTTTAATATTATGTATTTGTACATTATGTTTGATACTATGCATTTTGTTTGGTATTTTTTTATTATAATATTAGTTTGTGCTGTCGTGTTGTTGTTAATTGATGAAGTTTGTGTAAAACGCAAATACATATTATATAATTCAAATCTGTAAAACACTTTAAATTATACATACAAAATATGAAATATCTAATAAAAATAAGTTTGTTCAAAATCTTTGAAGTAATGTGTTTGTTTCAGTTCATAGATTAGAGAATCTGAATGTGTAGTTAGATATTTAGATCATAAAATTTAAATATGTTCAACCCAAAAATTTATGATATGTGATATAGATCATACTTGTAAGTTGTGTGGTATTTAACGCACCAACAATTTTTGTTAACTATAGTATACAAATTTGAACTGTGTCTTAAAATATTTATTGATAAAGAAAAATAACATATGTTTTGAGATTGCTAAAATAATTGGGGAGTCGAAGAGTATCAAGAATGTCCATTTCAAGCAGTTCGTGGATATCGAGTTTGATCAGTTCAGTTTGCGAATCTGTCCATTGATGTTAGAATATTGGATATATATTTTATATTAATTTAAAAATTCTAAATTAATATTAAAGATATTAGTACATGATCGCGACTTGAAGAGTCTATAAGACTTGTGACTGCAAGTGCACAGTCGTATCGCGTAGTTTTAAAAGATATCGAACCCACAAAGACCAAAAATCAAACTTATCATTATCTAATGTTACTGTGTAAAGCTAAGGCTAATGAATAATTGGATTTTGGGAGAAGATAAAACTAAACTAAACTAGAGAATATTAATAAGGCGGATATTGCTATGTAATTCATCTAACCTAGGTGATCTGAAGGTTCATTGGCCAATTTTCGAAATAATGTAAACTCCTTTTTTAGTAGACAATATTCATTTAAAATCCCTTATCTCAAACTCCCGTTCTGTTGATTTATGTTATGCTATTAAACCCTATCGTACGCTTCCGCTGTCCCGCCGAATTTAAAAACACTTTTTGAAAACAAATAGAATCTAATCAGTTTTAAAGCGATCCCGCTGTATTTAAAAATAATTTCTAGTATCTACTATCCGGAAAAAAAACCTCAAACTCCCGCTTTATTAATTTTTAACCTTTGTACGTTTTTACTCCTGTAACAAACTCTTTTAAAAATATAATTAGATACTAAAACCAGAAAAAGTAATTTAAGATAAAATATAACTTGGCCAATTTATTTTGGATCCCTTTAGTTTGATTAATTTACATACTGATATCTAAACAGTTTAGCCAGACATGTTCCTAATTGAAAACACATAAGTAATTATAGTTACGATAAAAATAAATATGGTGGATAAATTTATGATAACAATAATAATAATAATAATAATAATAATAATAATAATAATAATAATAATAATAATAATAATAATAATAATAGTAATGCAATAAATAAGAATTTGTAGAGATGGAAAATAAGAGAACGAAAATGATTTTACTAATGGTGGCAAGATTGATCCGCGCGTTACATAAATTATAGGCCTAATACTAATGGTGGGGTAGTTCCCCGATGTGAGAAACTACCACTTTTACAAATATGATTTCTACCTAAAATTATGAACAGCGCTTCCGCGCACAAACTTGGATGCGTAAAACTAGTTTATAAAGTCCTATATATAGAGAAAATAAAATGGAAGTTACATGTGAGAAGTGGTGGAGAAAGTGGAGAAAGAAGTGAGAAAATTGGGAAGTTGAAAAGATCATGGGAAGTTGGGCTTCGTGAACTTGACTTTGCTTTGCTTCCAATTCGTTGAACGTGTAGAATTTTGTTGAGAAAATATAGGAGTAGTTGGCGTTAATCGTGGACTTGGACGTTGAGAGAAAACCACGAAGAATAAGGGACGACCGTCGGATGCATGCGTGGAAACGAACGTGGAAAAGAAGTGGGGGCCACCACTTAAGGGACAGACGTCCCACTTTAGTGTGGCACATGGGGCGGGCGCTCCATTTGCTTAATGAGCCTCCTTGCTTGCTTGCTTTGGCCTTTGTCATTTTCTCATTTTTTTCTTTCTTCTTTTCTTCTTTTCTTCTTTTATTCTCCAATTTCATGCAAGCTTATATTTATTTAATACCTAAAACAAAACTTAAAATACCAACATAATAATAATATAATGCAATAAAATTAAATTAAAACGGCGAAATAATTGATGTAAATCAAGTCAAATAAAAGATATATTTTCGTGTTATCAGTATATATGTATAAAATTTTATTCTAACAATTAATGAGTTTTGTTTTGGCCTTTGTTATGGATCAGTTAGATATTAGCATTTATAAATATGTATCTCTTCTGCTATTACAGCGTGACAATTTTAAAGCTTTAGAGAAAATGGGAGAAATAAGGGTTTAGAACATTAAAAAGGGAAATCTTAGAAAGACAAAGGTTTTTGGGAAACCTTAGGAGTTATTTAAGGGGATTGAGAAATACTTCGTTTTGAGTGATTCATATATTGAGAGTTTAACAGATTGGGAAACACTTAGGTAGAAAATATGGATTTGTTCTTGGGCGACTTTAGAGTTTATTCTTGGGATCTCTAAAGGAAAAAACTATTTCCGTGTAACTCATTTCCAAAATATCTTGTAACAACTTTCTAAGTACAGTGAATTGGAGAGATGGTCTCCCCTAACGTAGATCTTTGATCGAACTAGATAATGTTGGAGGTGGCGACAAGCAAAAGTAATTTTTTTTATAAGGGTGATGTATAGGTCATATCGTATCGTCTCCATAGGAATTAGTGAGAGAGACAAACTATTGTTCGACAGTCTCGATTCTCTAAGTTTGGAATTGAGTTTTGGAGGTAAAATTCGGGAAAGTTAAATAAAGCAATAAATAAAGCAATAAACAATCATCTGTAGCCTAAGAGAATTAATTTTGGAATTGAATTTCACTCTACCCGTCAAATACTTAAACTTGCAAACAAATTGTAATCAACCTATGATACACGTTAAAATCATCAGGTATCGCTCACACCAAGGCTATTACTAACGCAAAGTGAAACCTCACCCATATTACTAAGATTCGAGAAGTCTATCTCTAGAACAACAGAAACGCTAAACTTAAAAACAAAAAGGTCAAGAAACAACATCAATAAAGATTTGTAAAGCAAGCATATATACAATCCTATGATCAACAAATGTACATATAATTAGAGTAAAGATATACATACAAAATCCACCATTGGAATGATACATAGGGAATAAGGAGATGAATACGAAACCTCTCGCGGTGTCAACACGATACAAGACATTCCATAGCCAATCGACAAGATGCACCACCCAATGATGTTGGGTAAACCTTTAAACTAAAATGAATAGGATCAAAGCCTCTCCAAAGGGGAAAAGGATGATAAAACCTAACAAAAATATGTTTTGTTCTATTTATACAAAATTGAAAACGCTGGGTGCTAAGGGCTGCACTAAGCGCGACTTCCTTATTTTACACATCAAACTTCCAAAAACCGCGCTAAGCGGGCTAAAAAACTCCACTTCTTCCAAATCTTTCAAAACAATCATAGCGCGCTAGAGTTTCCGCTTAGTGCGCCTGCATGGACATAACTAATCAAAAATGAACTTTTATACTGAAAACGCGCATCCGGAGCTGTGCCTTTGACACCTTATTTGTCGATGCTCCAAATCTGCAACAATACCTACAAAAAGACATTAAAACTATTAAACGGTACATAAATGAATCAAAAAATCAATTATATATAAGGTATACATATTTACACAAAAAGTGGGGAATTATTCACAAAATATTAACACAAGATCAAATAAGTGCCACAATTTCTATAACAAAATAACGACATTTTTGCAATTATCAAACTCTCTTCAACTTGAACTTGTTTATCCGTAAACAAGACCAAACAACTCAAAGAACAAAAGTAATCAACCAAAGAATCATGGATCAATAGGATTTAAAACGAAAAATAAATGCATGGTTCAAATACAAAAATGCACATAAAGTAAATACTTACCACCAAACTACAACAACACATGAAAACGAAACAAAAAGTAAGTACAAAAATCATACAAAATATTCTAAAATAATACAAGCTCAATCATGAATCACACCTAGCAAATATTCATCGGTAGATGAAAAAATCACTAAGGTGAAGATTTGACACTCATCCGACAATCTTGCAAACAAAAGACTAAATTACGCATTCATCCAAAAACTCATATTGAAAATACAAAGGCAATAATTACAAGAGTTTTCCAAGGTTGTAATGTTGTTTGGTTAACAAATAAGGGATGATTCCTAAATCTAATCGTAATAAAAACTTTCCTAAACCTAAGTGAGTGATTAACTCACAAAAGTTCAAACACAAAACTTCAATCAAACTTCTTTTATTCCAAGTGTTACACATAACACACCTTACTATTAGCACAATTATTTGATATTGTTTTGATTTTCAAAACTTTTTCTCTTTTTCTTTTCCTTTCTTTTTGACATTTTTCTCTTATTTTTTCAAACTCATAGCAACCAACATATAAATAAGAAAACATTCTCTCCCCAACTTGAATTCAACCAACATTAAAGTGAATACTCCCTACTTTCTAAGACAAGGTAAAAATTCAAACCAAAAATATTAGTTGAGGATTCAAGAAAACAAAGAATCAATATTCATTCAGAAAGAACAACCAACCACTCATAGACAATCATTAAGTTAAAAAAACAACATGGACATTAACAAAAAGGCTCAAAGAGGTTAACAAAAGTTCACACACTCGCAAGGTGAACTGACTATTTGGCTAGATAGTTGTGCTCAAAATCAAACAAAATGCTTTGATCATTTTCATGCTTTCATACAATCAACACAAACAAAAGATTAAACATAATAAAATCCAATTAGAACAAGAATTGTGGCCTCCAACATATGTGAACAATGAAAAACTTCCTCACATTTGGGGGTAAAAAGAGAATTAAAGTGATTCAATCAAAATCAAGTAATGCAAAATGAATGAATGACATAGTAATTGTACAAATGTAAAGTTTACTAAACATGTTATGCTATAGAAAGCGATTAATGAGTACATGACGTGTATCAACTTCAAAATAATGTCATTATCATACACCCGCAAGTTGAAACACTCAAATTCAAAAAACCATCAATTGCGACCTCAAGCTATCGAACCAAAATTGGACAATAAACAACCAACAAAAAATTAGATAAATAATACTAATTTTACTTAAAACTATAAAACCTTGGTGAAAGTGGAAAACAAGAAGGCAAGTGAAACAAAAATAATTCACTGGCTCACAACAATGAAACACGCTAAACGGTCTACCACGCTAAGCGCTACACCGATGTAGAAAACAGGGACAACAAGCGCATCTAATGCAACTTCCACTTACACCCACACACTAATTTTACAATATTTACAATATTAACAAAATTCCTCAAGATATACACGACAAGCTTTTGGAAAAACACAAATTCACATAGCAAAACAAACGGGTAAAAGTGAATTAACAAGTATAAAAGTGAAGATTTGAGAGACTTAAGAACTGGTATGATTTCAACTTGTTAAAACAACATTCGCACACTACCTAAACTAGTACAATGAAAAACAACAAAACAACTAAAAACAACAAAAATATTCTTGTTTTACGTCATAAGCTCGATGCCTGATATTTACCAACTAACATGTTGTTTTGGATGAGTGAAATGCTTCACTCTTGCCTTTGCTCTCATCTCTTCGAGCTCTAATCGGAACGACACATCTAACCACAATTTTGACAAACGTGAAACAAAACAAGTATACTATATAAAAATGTATAAATTAAATAAATGTATAGAATAAACAAGTATGGAGAAAA
Organism: Vicia sativa; assembly: GCA_021764765.1. NCBI lineage: Eukaryota > Viridiplantae > Streptophyta > Magnoliopsida > Fabales > Fabaceae > Vicia > Vicia sativa. The sequence continues at coordinate 161,973,507 of CM038794.1, forward strand.
TGTACAAATATGCAATATAAACATATTTACGAAACTTAGAAAGCAAAACAATCGCGATGTAGTTAATATCAACATCAATCCCCGAAAACGATGCCATTTTGTTGGAGCGATACAGCAGAAAGCAACAAAAGTGTTGGAAGTTTTTTTCTGGGAATTTATCGTATCCATAAATATTAATGATATCAAGTCGTTGTCCGACAAGTCTCGCGTTAATGAGTTTGGGTTTGAATGATATAACTATAAATGCGGAAAATAAATATGAACATGATATAATTCATTCTTCAGAAAGAAGAAACTTATCAAACATGCATATAATCCACTCCTCACAAACTTAAACCTATCAACCAATTATACTCAACCTACAATACTCATCAATGTCATCAAGTATCAACCAAATCACCCATTGTGTTATCTCAAAGGCGATCTCTCAATTAACCTCAACAACATAGAAGACAACTGTGTCACTCGCGTCGACGATCTCTCGGCATAACACAACTAACACAGAGGCATTAAGCACATATACCCAAGTGAATGTCATGTCTAAATTTATCTCTAAAATCTATAAACTAACAGATAATCAACCTAGATAAGAATTCGAGCAATATATGTCTATAGCAACCTAAACACAAAGCACAGAGCAAAAATCTAAGATAATAACCGATAAAGATTTGTAAAGCAAGCTTTATATAACGTTATGGGCGAAAAATATACATGAGTTCAAAGTAAATATAAAATCAAAAAAAAAATACACAAAGAGGAAGACAAATGAACCACAAATCCCCCAGTTTATCAGCGTCGATCAATGAGAAATCTAACCTGGATCATCCGTGTGCAAGTCCTATTGTTGTTTATAAGCCTCTAAACTACCAAGAATGAAGTTTTATGATTTGGGAACAAATACCCCAAAATATAACCTAAAAAATGTGTGTTTTGGCCCTTTTAACGTGTTTATGTCTAACAGATCCCGCTGAGCGGTAGCAGAAAAAAACTAGATTTTGTTTTTGCCATAACTTGAGAATCGTAACTCCTATTTACATCTGGTTTGAAGCGTTGGCAATTTTATTCAATGATCTATTTAATAATGACAAAATATCAAAGAAATTGATGACTTTTACCATCTTTGTTTTGAGCTTTATTCTTTGATGAATTGCTAAAAATTGCATTCTTGAAGCTTAGCCTTTATTACTCAATGCTCCAACAATGCTCAAATACCTACAAAATGAATAGAAAAATATCAAACGGTACAAAAATACACAAGAAATCAATTATACACTAAATATACATATTTATACACAAAGCTTGATTTATTCAAAGAATATAACAAAAATGAATCGATAAGTGCCACAAAACTACTACTCTAAATATCGGCATTTTGACACTTATCAGATAAACAAACCTTCCACATTTTCTCACCTTATTTTCTTCTGATATATTTTCTACTTATTGATTATTATTGTTGAAGACCATTTATTTTGATTACTATTGTTCTTTGTCCGCGCATATCAAAGTGTTTATTGGAATTGAACTTTGTCATTATCACAATAAGTGGAGCCTACAATAGAGCAAATGTCATTTACAAGTGAGCACCATGGCTAAATGGGAGATTGTAAAATTTTCTAGAGACAACAATTTTGGTTTGTGGGAAGTGAAGATGCAAGTAATTTTAACTCAAGAGAAGTGTATTGAAGCTTTGAAGGGAGAGACATTGATGCCTGCACACCTTAGTAAAGCAGACAAGATCGACATGGTAGATAAGGCCACAAGTTCCATTATCTTGTGCTTCAAAGATAAAGTTCTAAGTAAAATTGCTAGAGAGCAAGGCAAATGATGATTCTGTTCAAGTTGTGGTTGCCTCAGATGAGGATTATTATGAGAATGATGAAGCGCTAGTGGTATAGAGTTTGGAGAATAAATATAGATCAATCATAGACTCATGTAGCTCTTATCTCATGTGTCCAAGAATATAATACTTTGAGACTTTGAAGTTGGTGCAAGGTGGCGTACTTAGCCTTGGTAATAATAAGCCTTACAAGGTTCATGGTATTGATATGACCAGACTTAAAATGTTTGATGATCGTGAGTTTCTTATTCACAATGTGAGGTATGTTCCAAAACTCAAGCAAAATTTGTTATCTATAAGCATGTTTGTTTATTTAGGCTATTGCACTAGAGTTGAGCATGAAGTGTTGAAGATTTTGCAAAATGAGGTGATTATTGTTAAATGATCTAAAATATGTGGTCTATATATTTTAGAAGGTTTAAATATTGTTATTCACTCATCATTAACTAGTGGAGGCTTTCATGACAAGAAAGAACTATGAGATTTGAGGTCAAAGCGTTATGAATGCCTTGAGGCTGTTTTAGAACTATATAATAAATTTTGCAAAAAAAAAAAAGGATAAAAATGCATGTGACTGTTGAGTTGTTATTGTGTTTTTGAGGAAGGGTTGATGTCAAAGCAACTTGCTTGATTGGTAGATAATTTCTTCAGGGGAAGAACAATAAAAACCTAGGGATAAACCTGTTAGAAACTATAACAGAGAAAACTCAGTTTGAGGTGGAACTTCCTACTATTTATACTAAGAGTAGTGAGGGAACGATTAAACATATCTATGATTATCATTTGACTCATGATAAGGTAAAGATGGAGATTTTAGCATCTCAAAGGAACAATTATGCCAACGTTGTGTGTTATGCTTTGAATGTGGATGAAGGGTTGCAAAATACAAAAAATAGGGACCTTCAGGGATGTGTTCAAAAACATGTGGAGTTGAGGATGATTGAAGAATCATACTTGTCGGCTTGCTAGATTACCTAGGCAGAAAAAGGTAATTAGAAATAAGTGGATGCAAGTGGTGAGATCAAGATTCAAGGGTTTCTTGAGTTTCTTAAGGTTATTGACTAGAGTTTTAACATGGTAGAAAGCAACAAGATTGTTGATGGTTAAATTAACATCAACACGCTTAAAGTTAAGGTGGAGATTGTTAGACAATGTCTTAAAACCTTTGTTGATATATATATATATATATATATATATATATATATATATATATATATATATATATATATATATATATATATATATATATATATATATATATATATAGAGAGAGAGAGAGAGATGTTTTGAGATTGCCAAAAAAATTAGAAAGTTGAAGAGTATCATGAATGTCCAGTTCTGACAGTTCACGGATATCGAATTTGGTCGGTTCAATTTGTGAATCTGTCAATTGATGTTAGAATATTGAATATATATTTTATATTAATGTAAAAAAGTTCTAAGCTAATACAAAAGATATTAGAAGATATTTATAATATTTTATTCTAACAATTAATGAATTTTGTTTTGGATTTTGTTATGGATTTGTTGAGTTTTAGTAATTAGAAATATGTATCTATTTTGTTATTACAATGTGACAATTTTAGAGTTTTAGAGGAAAAAGGAGAAATAAGGGTTTAGGGAATTAAAAGGAAAACTTTAGAAATATAAGGATTTTTGAAAATCTTTGGAGTCACCTAAAGGGATTGAGAATACTTCTAAAATTTTGGATTTGAGTGATTCATATTATATAATGAGAGTTGAAAGGTTAGGAATCACTTTGGTAAAAAATAGATATTTGTTTTTGGAAGCCTTCAAAGTTTATTTTTAGAAGCTCTGAAGGCGAATTCTATTTTCTTGTAACTTATTTATAATCTCATGTAATAATTTTTTGAATATAATGAATTGGAGAAATACTTTCTCCAACATACATAGATCTTTTTGAATATATAAATTATTAAATTATGAGTGATTTGTTAGACAAAAAAATCATCAAGATTAAAAATATATTAGTTATAAAGTATAATTAAAAACAATATTACATTAAAATTTGAAATGATAATTCATTTTAAGATAATTATATTAGAAATGATCGTCATTATAATAACTTATAAGCTTCGCTGACAAGGTTCTAACTTCTAAGAACACAAATCAAACCAACAACAACAAAAAAATTTAGAGAAAAATTTACAAGAATACAAACATAAATTTTTATTATTACAAATAATTAATAATAATAGATAAAATATTTAATTTTTTTAAAATTAATATCATGGGATGATTATAATTATGAAGAAAATATTTTATTTTTTATTATTTAATTAATAAAAAAAAATATAATTGATTGTTTATAAGATCAAGTGTTATGTTTGTGCTTGTCTAAATTTTTTAAAAAATTTATATTTGCTTTTTTGTGTTGAAAAGGACCGTTTTAAAGAATAAATACACAATTTTAAAATAAAATCATACATTTCAGTTCTTAATTTATACTTTAAAAGATATTTTTAGCATTTTTTTGTATTTTCAATAATATTCTTAAATAATTACGGTTGAGAAAAAATTTAGTTGAAATAAAATAATAAATAAACAAAAGTATTATTATACATAAAAATATACTTTCTCCGTCTCAAATTATAAGTCACTTTGACAAAAATATTTGTCTCAAATTATAAGTCACTTTAGAATCTCAATATTTATAACTTTTTATCTAATATATCATCTACTATTTATTTCTCTTTCCTTTTTCATTATATTTTCCTATCTAATTATAGAAAGACATATCTGTAAATTCATACACCATTTCATTTTCTTATAAAATATAAAATAATAATTAAATTTCTTAATTGGAAACGATTAAAATATAATATAATTTAGGATGGAGTAATAGTTTTATTTTTATTTATTCTAAAAAAAATAAAAAAATAAAAAAAGTGTTTCAGAATTGAAGTTAGTGGGGTCATCTGGATCAGACAAACAACATGACCCTTCTCAAAAGATCCGTGTTTCCTTGCCCGCCTTACCCCGTCTCTCAAAATTTGAATGTTCTTTCTTTCTCTCTCATCAAATCACAAAAGTTTCAATCTTTTTCCTAACCAAGGTTCTAGGTACCATTGTAGGACACCCCTTGTTGAAATTCAAATCCCTTCTTCTTTCTTATGACCCTTCATTTCTCTAGTTCTATTCAATAGATCAATAGACCAGACCAAACCAAACCAAACCACATCATTTCATGGGTACTTGTTTGAGTAAGAAGAAAGACTCTTCAACTACCTCCTCCTCTTCTCTTGCTGAAGCCAAGTCAACCACAACAACATCTGTTGAGTTTGAATGGAAGAAGAAGAATTATCAGAATGGTATCACAGTTTCCAACCCGAAAGTGGAAACACACCCAGAACTGAAGCTGATGAAGGAGAATGATAAGAGAGTCCTACAGAAACATGGTGATAAAGGGCTAATGAAAAAAGAGATTTTTATCATCAAACACAGAAAGAGCCATGAGGAAGCAGCTGAAGAAGACGTCGATGCAATTCTTGTACAATGTGGGAGACTCAGCAGAAATTCATCAGGTAAAGCTTCTTCTTTTAAGGAGCAAAGGAGGAGATTCTCGGGTTCAAACCGAAGTAATGATTTTGATGACAATGATACAATTTTCTCCGAAAAGGATCAAAAGATTAGTGATTTGCATCAGGATGATTGGAGAGAGCCTGCTGAGAAACTGCAGTTTCAATCTCCAAGGTCACTTTCACAGGATGGAAATAGAAGAACAAGAAGAAGAAGAAGAACGCCGAGCAGAGAAAGAGAGCAGCAACAATGTTCGAGCGGCATGGAGAGGAGATTTAGTATATCACCTGTAAGAAGATCTTCAGATTCCACCACATCACTCAATGTAAGAAATAACAACAGTACTAGCTCTAAGCCTGCGAAAATGGTGTCTGTCCCTGCTACAGTTACTTCCCTTGTAATGGATAAAAGTAATAATAATGGTTGTGGAGATTCTGCAGCTGATACAATTGGTATCAAGAGGATTACAGTTAGGAGAAACGTTGGTATGGCTTCTCCGCGTTCTCAATCTCCTGCAAAAGCAAATGGGAATGCAGCAAATCAGCAGCAGCAACTATCACTTAGTCGCAATTCGTCGAAGAAAAAAGATGAATCACCATACAGAAGAAATCCACTGAGTGAGATTGAATCTAACTCCGTTGCTGTTCCACATTCAACAACCAATTATAACAAAAGCAAGATGCAAAGCAGATCCAATATGGAAGTTGAAACAGAAGCTAAACAGGTATCCAATTTGTGTATGATTGTTGTATTCACTTATTTGAGAAGCCAAAGTTATTATGAACACACACAAAAAAATACTGATTTTGACCTATCCAGGTTTATCAAGTAGAGTTGATTTTGCTTTTGAATTAATTTGAAGCAGGGTTTTCAAGTTTTTGCCTCATATCATAACATCATTTTTAGCTTTCAAGTTTACTATCTAATCCATTTTTTACATGAATGGGTGTACAAAAACAATAATCAACTTTAAAAACCAATTCATTTAAAATCAAATTTTACTATTGCAAATGCAAGCATATACTAGGTAACATTTGGTTCATGATTTACTAGGTTGAAAGAGGTTTTGTAATTTGTCCTATTTATGTATGTGATTGATTTCATGGAGTTTCTAATGTTTTCCCCTGTCTAATGCAGAAACCAAATGCCAGCAGAATTGCATTGGACAAGGGTGTTGATGTGAATTGCAAGAGTAAAATAAAACATGATGAAGATGTTAAAGTGATGTCTTTAATGACTGATAATGTTGTTGTCAAGACAGTGGTGCCACTGGTGGTTGAAAACCTAAAACCACAGATATTAACAAGAAGTAGATCTTCGACGCGTTCACGAGACTTAGAGTTAGACCTCAACCCTGAAGATCTTTTGATTCCTCCACAGTCCTACACCTCACTACTGCTTGAAGATATCCAGAACTTCCATCAAAAGAACACACCTCCCCCACCACCCGTTTCTCTCCCAGCTTGTGTTGCCAGAGCTTGCTCTATCCTTGAAGCTGTTGCTAATCTCAACTCCAATACCAGCTCAAACTTTTCTGGTGTAGAAGACCGGAGAAGTCCATCAGGTTTTCAGTCCAGTAGGAACGAATACAATGTTCCATTGGGTACTAGCAATAGTTATGGGAAGAGAATGGCAGATACCAAGGATCCAATTGTAGAGTCTGAGTTAATTGTTTATGATGAAATGGTTGAACCGAGCTTACATAAGTTTGAGACAATGAATATAGGTGGTCTGAACATGGAGAAGCAAGAATCTTCAGGAAGCAACAGCTTAAGTGTCAGTAGTGCAAAACGGAGACAATGCATTTCTTCTTCTTCTTGGGAGCCTAGTTCTACTGATTCAAAAGATTGCTGGACTGCAAGACTGAACAGTTGCACTAACACGGATCAGAAAACCACATTGGAAGGAAGTATGTCTTCAGTAGCAGGACGAGCGAACGTGGATGGAGAGCAAAGAAGAAACTGATCAGCACAAGGAGAGAGAGTGATCATCAACAGGACAATGAGACGGGGCATGGCAAGCTTGGTGCCAGTAATTTTCTTCACATGAAACCAGTTGTCACAGCAGCTGCACCACATAAATGAATTCACCTTCACCTTTCGTCATTAATATTCTCATGAGTTTGATATTCCTTCTGTTTGGAGTTGCATGCGTCTGCATCCACATAAATGAACTCACCTTCATCTTGTCATTAATAGTCCCATGAGTTCGATATTCCTTCTGTTTGGAGTTGCACGCGTCTGCATCCACACTCTGCAACCAGTTTTCATTTAATTAAGGTCCATGTGAATATTGTTCCTAATTCAGTTGTAATAACATTATGTATCTTTATTTCTTAAAATAAAAAATGCATAAAAAGGATCAGTTTTTTCAGTTCCATTTGTAATTAACTCAGACACTTGAGGGAATAGAAAGACAGCTAAACAGTATGGTGCCGGACTACCGGTATTTCCTACACCTGCAATTGATTTTTTTTTTCTTTCATTTTTTGTCACCTAATATAACTGCGATCAAAAGTCAGGGACTAATCCTTCAAGAATACAAAGATTCATTTAAGATTTTGACCTCTCCCAATAGATCAAACCTTTTTTTTTTTTCAGAGGCAAAAGAAACTTCTATTAAAATTGTTATTGCACAGGGTGTGTATAATGGACAACAATTGAAGAAATAGCTAACTGAAAAAATATTAGCTCGACAAAAGAACACAATGCAACAAATAGCAGTTGCTACCAAACTTAACTCAAGGCTCCCATACAAAAAGCACCAAAACTATGAAAACAAATCCTCTCGCTCCCTCATTCACGTTTCTCATCCTGCTCCGATCTTAGCCGTCTATATATTAACTAATGTTGTTGATTGTGTGTATTAGATTAAAGTAAGTTGTTGAGATTGACCTGGACCATAGAGCCACGACAGAGGATCCATAAAACTTAACTGTAGCACCAAGCCAAACAAAAAAACTGGCAACTCACCAACAAGATCAAACAACCCCTCTAAGTTTCAAACCACTTTGGCCTGCAAAATATTGCAGGTTTGAAATGTGTTCCCACCTAAAGACAATATAGCCAAAATCACATAACCAACTCCAAAGAATCACCAAGACGTAGCCGCGCCCCCACCAATACTACTAGACCGATGAGAGTACACGAGTATTTACTCTCACAGCAAGTCTAGAGAATATCTGCTCCAATTAGTTAAAACAACCCCAGCCTTCCAATCAGATGCCCTGGAAATACACTACAGAAACCAAGTTAGTAAAAAGCTCCTTCTTCTCCCTATATATTAAAACTGCTACTCCAACAAACAAACTATAACAGAAAACTGCCCATGCTAGGCACACAAATAGACAATAGTCACCCATTCCTTACAAAACCCAAACACTCCAAGGGATTAGAAAATCACCGCAATAGAATAATCAAACTTAGGCAATTTTGAGTGAAGACAATTCCAAGATTAAGCTTTGGCTGTTCAACCATATCCTATATGGAAAATGATCAAACATTCAAACCCATATACTAGATACTTAAGGGGCCTAATTATCCAAGCGTGTATGATGTGCATAAACTAACCTTATAAGAATAGTGTAGCAAATTAGATTATATATAACAATGGCCGTGTAGCACCTAGTTATGGATACTATTTCCACATAACCATTCTTCCAAACCCAATAATAATCATAAGAGAAATTGTCTTTGGGATTCATAAACAAATTCATTATATATCACAAACTCAACACTAATCCGAGATGTATATTCACTTGCAGACTCAACAATTCACCATATACAAAACTTTCTGTAAACATGTCGTTATATATACAATTTTAGTCATTCCTACCTAGCGTAACAGTAAAGTCATCTTTTTTTTGGTACAGTAAAGTCATCTAATACAAAGAAGAAAATTTCTATGGAAACAATATTTTCTTGTATAGGGCTTGTGTTCAACTCTGGTAACTTACAATTTTCTGCTATAAATTGTGTAGGAAGAAGCTCGGAGCCTGAACAAACTAATCAAAATTGTATTTACATTGTAAAGCCTGATAGCAAGTGCTCAAGATCACATATGAATCAAACATCTCTCCATGTCCAAAAACACTAGCATTCCCAATTTGAGTTCGTAGCAATTTTTTCATTGGGATTACGTTGAAATAGGCATTAGAAAAATGACCATATAACTCACTCTGAAGTTAACCATGTAGTATATTGCAGCAACAGTAACAGTGGCTCCAAAAAGTTGAACAGGTGACAAGGTCTCACCAAGATACATAAACAGGAACTGAGCATGGTCAAGGTATCTGCAACTGCAGTGCATCATAAACACAATGTCAATAACCATATGCTGCAACAGAAACAGAATTCTAAAATTTTGAACTAAGCTTTTAGAAGGTTCTTAAACCACGATATACCACACACCCTTTCCTCTTTCCTTAAACAGTTAGTTTTTCTTTTTTTGAAAAAAATTAACATATGAATGTAATGACATCTGCTGTAATAAATAATTTTGCAACTATAATCAGGACCCACAAAATTGAGTCTGGTTAAAAACTACAATGTGAAGAGGTGTGATGACCCATCAAAACAAATATAATGAAAAATAGCTATAATTTGTACATTTGATTAAATGCTTGTTGTTTTTTTAATTTAAAAAAAGAATACTAGTCATTCGGTTAAGTTTCATAACATAGAATTAACAAATACTCGAGTCAAAATGAGATTTGAAGCACATGATGGTTATTAAAGAAACACATGCATGAATTGTACCTGTAACGTTAAGGCTTTTGGATGTATAGAGCTGTCTAGTGATCCAACCCTCTATCAGCCAGCATCTTTCTAATTCTTTCCATATCCTCTAATCTGCCTGCATTTTCATAGATCTTCATAAGAAGTACAAAATTATGTTCATTGTCTGGCTCTAATTCAAAAAGCTTGTTTCCAGAAATTTCTCCTATAGTTACATTTCCATGAAAAAAACATGCATATAATAAAGCTCCCCACAGAGTTGGACCAGCAGCCTCAGAGCCCATCCCGTCAACTATGATACTATAAGCCTTTTCAATTAGCCCTGCTCTACCATATAGGTTAACCATACAACCATAATGCTCCATAATTGGATTTATTTTATACTTTTCACACATCAAAGCAAACAATCTCTCTCCATCATTCACCAAACCTAAATGGGCGCAAGCTGATATCAATGAAACAAATGTTATTTTATCAGGATTTACATTGGCTTCCTCCATTTTCTCAAAGTAAGCAATGGCTTCCGGGTGTTTACAATGAGCCGATATTATGGAATTCCACGAAACAATATCCTTTTCAGGCATTTGATTGAATATTGAACGTGCCTTATCCAACTTTCCATGGTTGGAGTACACAACAATCAATGAATTAGCAATGGACAAGCTCCACTCAACACCTTGTCGGATTACCCATCCATGAACTTGAACCCCAACATCCAGCGATGACACGCCACTAAGAATTGCGGATATAGAAAAAGAGTCAGGTTTTTCCCCTTCCAAAAGCATTTGGCGAAAAACATTGATTGCCTCAACCTCAACACCATGATGAACATAAGCTGCGAGCATAGAGTTCCATGAAACCGAGTCTCTGAAAGGTATCTTATTAAAGATCTTCCTTGCCTTCACAATATCACCACATTTAGAATACATATCAACAAGTGCATTAAGGACAAACCCATCACCGCCAAACCCAGATCGCACTACATGACGATGCACCTCTTCCCCAACCCGAACCAACCCAATTCCACCACAAACTTTAAGAACCCGAGGAAAGGTAAACAAGTCCGGCTCAACACCCTCTTCCACCATTTGGAAATAAAGTGCAATAGCATCATCATAAAGACCCAATTGAGCATATCCAGCTATAAGAGAATTCCATGGAAACGCATACATATCTTTCTTAGTCATTTGATCAAACAGGTCATGTGCCACGTCCATATACCCAAATGAAGCATACAACCTAACAAGCTTAGACGATATACCAACGTTTCCATGCAAAAGAGCTGGTGGAATAAGGCGGTGAAGCCGGATACCATGACGAATAGCTTGAAAACGGTAGCAAGTTTCTAACAAAGAAGCATAAATTTCAGTGTCAATTTTGATACCTTTCTCTATAGAATCTTCAACATCATTGAGGACTTGTTCAAGTGCTTGAAACTTGGTTTGAGGATATGGTTGTTGGTGAATTATAAGTGGCGTTGGTTTGGGTTGTGGGTAAGCGAAATTGTTTTTTTTTTCCTTTTGGGTATCCCATTTTCTTAGTTTCTTGAGTTTTTTGTCATCGGTGTTCTTTTTGGCTGAAATGGATGTGTAGAGAAGTGACAATGTATCACTTGAACCGTACTCTTTAAGACTGTTAGAGGTGAAATAGTTGCGGAGGCTAGTGGTGGTGGTGGTGACGACGGTGAAGGGAGTAGAGGATAAACACGACGACGCCATGGGCACGACGGGAGTGAGTGGCGTCTGATACCAGAGAATGAATTCTGATGGTTATGGATCGTTTGTTACAGATTTTTTAAGAAAAATGATTTTCAATTTTTTTTAATGAAAACATATTTAAAATAATATGTTAATTCACAATTATTATAAATTAAAATTACTTTGATATCTGATATAATATAAATGAGTACATAATTTCGTGGACAACATAAATCTTTTTGTCCCGTTGGGGAAATTATAAATGTATGTTGCACCTTCTCGAAAAAATCAGAAATGATGAGAGTTAAATAACAGTAATTTTAAACGACGGTTCTGATCTCTTTTACGGTATATAGGGTGGACTTACATCGTTTGTATTTCAACGTCCAAGTCAGTTCAAGATTGTATATGACTATAGTGAAATTGAAAATCATAGATTGTGTACATTCTTGTAGTGTGTGAATTGTTTTTATATGTTGGGTTGAGTAGAGTGGACTTTCGATGAATTGAGTCTTTGTCAATTTGACATTTTCATTGGTCTATAACACTAGTCATCAAGGTTTTATCGGGCACTAAGGAGTAAGGGAAAGCCTTAAATATCACTGATCAACCTCCATGTCATAGTCTGATATGAGATAAAACTGAATCGTTTGGGATCAGTTTTGAAAAGTAATAAGATACAAACACATTTAATGCGATTTTACCATTAAGACACTTCATCATGCATTCTTGACATATGCGATGACGTGATCAGCTAGGGATTGACTGTTGATAGAGTGCTGAAATGCACTTGAATTTGGCGTATTAGTCTATTTTCATGGTTGGTCTTGACGCTTGGTGTCATTGCTTATTGATACGACGGAAGGTTCTTGGCAATCTGCAGCGGTGGTCCCAGTGAAGAAAAAAGGGGTACAAGACACTCCGATGCCAAAGTAAGTAGAGGCGTAAGCAAGCAAGTGAGAAGAGTAAAGAATGAGATACGACCTCCAGTGAGAGGTATTTATAACCGTTGGGCCAAGATCCGATTAGTGGGTCCAAGCCCACTAGCGGATTGCTAGAACTTATGCGAGGAGAGCCGCCTCCTCCTAGATTGTCGAAATCCGGGTTTGTTGCAGTTCTGGGAGACTACGGTTAAAACCTAGTCAGCGGTCCGTTAATATCGGGGGCGTGGCGGATAAAGATCCGTTGGGTCGGCCACGTGCCAGCGTGTGTCCCGTGAACATTCCCATTGCTCTTCAAGGATTGGGCCACTGTTGGGTCGACCACGTGCCCTCGTGACGCTCCCAGCTCTCCTCACCTGGATCCGTGGGTCGCCACGTGCTCCTCGTGGACACTCCCAGATGCTTCCCAAGGGTAATTGGGCCTAGAATCTTGTTGGGCCTAGAGCGCGGGCCAGTCCAGAACACTTATAAATAGGGTGAGTTGAATATTAGAAGTTTTTCGCAACCTCTTAGCTTTCAAGCTTTCAGTTACATTTGTAGAGGAACATTTTCATTCCTTTTTTCTTGAGAATATCACTAGAAATGATTCAGAGCTTTGCTTAAAGCTTTCTCCTTTTTCATTCCCCACGCTTCATCAACTTCTTACCATTAGATACCCTTCTAACTCACGTTACCCCTTCAGCATTTCCTACATTTTAGTTAGGATGAATGATAACAATGTTAAATATGTTTTAGATTTACTCTTTATTTAATCTTATTTCTATTTTAAGAAGGTTAGACATGGAACATGTCAAAGACATTTGCATTACGAACAGTGGAACTACCAATACAATTCTCAAAACTAAGAAATATTTTACTGAAATAAATCCTACTAAAGGTGTAATAAATATAATCTCAGGTCTTGCAGATTTGATTAAAGGAACATGTAATGTTATGTTCATATTACCAAATAGAACAAAGTTTGTCATTAATAATATTTTTGTTGGTTGGGATTTTCAACAAGGTCAAAATCCAACCAAAAGAAGAAAGGAATTAAAAAAGGTTCTTTAAAGTAGTGTAGGTCTCAAGTCGACCAAGGCACAATCGAACGTCCCTGATTGACGGGAGGTTAATTGGGCACAAATGTTAAAACCCTAAAGTTCGTGTAAGTGGTCCAGATCACTCGAACGAAGGTTCTTGGAGGGAAAGAAAGCATGCGTGGAGAACGTGGGTTCGTGGAGAGAAGTTACAAAGTACACATGGTGTGTAAGGGAGTGAAGCCCTCCAGGAAGCAGTTATCGTATGTGTATTATAAATAAAGCACTTAGTGCATAGTGTTAAGGGTTCAAATTTTTATATTCCTAACGCTAAACACTTAGAGTACCCAAGCAAACGAGCGAAATGAGTCAGGTTAGGATAATGTATGTTTGAATCAACTTATTTTTTAACTATTTTAATGTTATGTTATTTACGTTTACAATTTAAACCTTTCGTTTTACTTTACAAGTTTTTTACTTTATTTACTTTTGAAATCATACAAACACGTTTGGCATCAGGTCGAACGGACTCTTTGAAAAACACTTTGTAAAAACACTTGAAAACTGAAACACTGTACTCAGATTCCCTGGTCGATCTCGCAAATATACTTTTTATTAAGACACCAGCGTTGTTTATCAAAATCAGAGGTAAGCAGTTTTATACTCTCCAAAATCAAAGAGAAATTTGTTAAGTTTTTAATGACATATATCATCAAGGATATGATACTTAAACTACAACTGAAGGTAACATGAAAAATATAAATATCATTGTCAATGTTTTGGGAAAGAAGAAAACTTTAAAAAAACTACCAAAATTGCCTTCTTACATGAAATTGAATACAATTTAGTAGTAAAACAAGATCTCATGGGTGCCTTCTTACATGACATATGGCATGATCGTTTAGGTCACCCTTGTTCAATAATGATGCACAAAATAATTGAAAGTATACATGGTTATCCATTGAAATGTTTAAAACTTACAAAAGAATAAAGACCATGTGAAGCTTGCTCTATTGGAAAACTAATAACAAAGCATTCACCAGGAAAGATTCAGACAGAATTGTCGGCATTTATTGAAAAATTCAAGGAGATATATGTGGACCTATCCATCCACTGTTAGGACCATTCGGGTATTTTTTGATATTGATTGATGCATCTATTAAATGGTCATATGCATGCTTATTATCAAGTCGTGATATGTCATTTGTCAAATTTCTTGCACAAATAGTTAAACTTAGAGCTCAGTTTCCTGACTACACTATACAAAAAATTAGACTTGACAATGCATGTGAATTTACATCTGAATCATTTAATAATTATTGCATGTCAATTGGAATTACTGTTGAACACCCTGTTCCTCGTGTACATACACAAAATTATTTATCAAATTCATTAATCAAACATCTTCAACATATTTCTAGACCATTAATATTGAAAACTAAACTATCAGTTACAATTTGGGGTCATGCAATTTTACATGCTGCAACACCCATCCGTCTAAGGCCAAATGCTGATCACAAACATACCCCTTAACAATTTGCAATTGGTAAGGAACCAAATATTTCTCATTTAAGATATTTGGTTGTGCAATATATGTCCCAATATCTCCACCACAAAGAACAAAGATGGGACCTCAAAGGAGTTTAGGAATATATGTGGGGTATGAATCACCATTTATTATTAAATATCTTGAACCTAACAGGTGGCGTTTTCAGGCAAGGTTTGTTGCTTGTCATATTGACGAGACAAAATTTCCAACGCTAAGGGGAGAGGATAAAAAGTTACAAAATGACGTGTAAGTACCCTATTTATTATATTTAGACCCATATAATAGATCATAGGAAGAAAATGTAAAGAAAATAGTCTACTTACTAGATTTAGCAAAACAATTGCCAGATTCGTTTCCTAATTTGAAAAGAGTAACAAAGTCATATGTACCAACTATAAATGTCCAAACTAGGATGAGATTTCAAATCTAAATGATGTAGCAAGTACATATAAGACACACTTGAAGCGTGACTAACCTATGGGATCCAAATGACAAAAATCCCCAAAAAGAAAGGGAACATAAAAGGTGAATCTGATTGAAAGTGATATTGATAAAAACACCAGATAATAATAATAAATCCACAATTGAAAAGTGGGATTTTGAAGAAGCACAAGATAATGATAATGAGATCATGGATAATGAAACTGGAAAAACAAGAATGGTCTCAAGATTTCAATTAATTATGTTGATACATAAACTTTGTGGAATCGAAAATGTATGAATATAGATGAAATATTTTCATTTTCCGTTGCATGTGAAATAATGAATTAAAATGATGATCATGAACCAAGAACTATGGGTGAGTGTCAAAATAGACATGGTTGGAAATATTGGAAGGATGCAATAGACACTGAATTAAATTCTCTTAAAAAACTATATGTATTTGGCCCTATTATGAATATACCGAAAGATGTGAAACCGGCTGGATATAAGTGGATTTTTGTAAGAAAACGAAATGAGAAAAATGAGATTGTCAAATACAAAGCTCTTCTTATTGAACAAGATTTTACCAAAGGCCGAGAATTGATTATGAGGTAACATATTCTCCTGTTATGGATGTCATTACTTTTCGTTATTTAATTGATTTATCAGTATTTAACAATCTTGATATGTATCTTGTAGATGTAGTTATCGCTTATTTATATGGATCACTTGATATTGATATATACATGAAAATCCCCTAAGGATTTAAAATGCATGAGACATAAAAACCTAGAGAAATATATGCAATTAAGTTACAAAGATCATTTTATGGATTAGAACAATTTGGGCTCATGTGGTATAATAGATTAAGTGAATATTTACTTAAAGAATGCTATGAGAATAATGTTATTTGCCCTTGTGTTTTCATAAGAAAAGCAATACCTGATTTGTAATAATTGTTGTCTATGTTGATGATTTAAATATCATTAGAACTAATATAGAAATCAAGCAAGCAAGAGATTACTTAAAGAAAGAAGATTTGGGAAAAACTAGGTTTTCCCTTGGTTTACAAATTGAGTATATTAAAAATGGTATATTGGTACATCAATCAAATTATACAAAAAAAGATATTGAAAAGGTTTAACATGGACAAAGCAAACTCTTTGATTACTCCAATGATAGGTAGAACACTTAATATTAACAATGGTCCATTTATACCTAAGAAAGGTAAAGAAGAAGAGTTTGGCTCTGAAGTACCATATCTCAGTGTCATTGGGGCCCTCAGGTACCATGTTAACTATACAACACCTGATATAGCTTTTGTAGAGAATTTACTAGTAAAATTTAGCTCATGTTCTACAAAAATACATTAGGAAGGAATAAAGCAGATATTTCAATATCTTCGAGATACATATAATTTTGGTTTGTTTTATTCTAACAATACAAAACCAATTTCGCTTGGTTATGCAAATGCAGGGTACTTGTCAGATCCACATAATGCTAATTTACAAATGGTAACACTGCAATATCATGGAGATCACAAAAACAAACACTTGAGGTAACTTCTTCAAATCATACTGAAGTAATTGTCCTTCATGAAGCAAGTAAAGAGAGTTGATGGTTTCGATTGATAACCCGACATATCCAAGAAGCGTCTTAGCTTACCAATTGATAATAATTCAATAATTTTGTATGAAGACAATGTTGCACGTGTTACTCTGTGTTGGAGGAATTTCCAAATTATTTAATTAATAAATATTATTGATTAAAGTAATTTCATGAATATAAAGATTTCATAAATGTTTATGTGGTGTAGTTATTGATGCTTTTGATATTAACTAAAAGGTAACAGGTCCAAATTTTGAGTTGAGCATTTTTGGGATTTAACAAAATAAATGGCCAAAAGTTGCCTCCCCTCAGACTTAAACCAAAGACCTCATGGTCATTAGACACACACATTAAAACTGGTAGCGAAAAGCCTTGTTGAAACTATTTTGAAACATTGTTTCTCCTCATCAATTGACACAAGTTTTTCTATTAATAGAGATACTTGTTAGGCATAAAACACACACCAAAATAACATGTTTTAAGTGTCAAAAAATATATCTAAGTCATTCTTTTATTTTTCTAGTGCATGAGAATAAATGAGAGAACTTTATTCGGTAAAATATCGTTGATCGATATGCTTAATATGAATGCGCGATTCATGTTAAGGTTTCCAAAATATCCTGAAGGGGATTCGCCAGTTAACCCATTTGCATTCAATATGTCTAAATTGGTGGGGGTGAATCAAACCTAAAATTTAGTGTAAACACACGCTTTGAAATTTATTTTGTGCAACTTTCATCATACCGTTTTCATATTCTTCATGTTTTGCAGCAGACCCCCAACACAAGATCTAACAATATTTAGGTTCGATATCGATTTTGATTTATACTTTATTTATAACTAATATTAAAGTATGCAACTTTAAAGAAGATGATAATAACTTTCAACAATGGTGAAAGGTACACAATTAATTCATATAATTTTTAAGGGTTAATACCTATTTTCACCCCTGACATATGGGGTGTATTTGAAAAACCCCCTGCCAAAAAAAAAGTTCCAATTGTTACCTTGACAAATTTTAAAAGTTTCAGTTTTTACCTTGAGGATGCCACATCACCTAAAAGGCTGATGTGGCTTATATTTTTGTTATATTTGTAAGTTTTTGTTATGCCATGTCACACAATTCCAATTAAAATGTCCAGAATGCCCTTTTCTACATTTTTCTTAAAATCCCAAATTATTTGGCAAATGCTATGTTTCAATTCAGACCCTCCAAATTAGGGTTCTTCATCCTTGCAAGTCTTTGTTAAGCAGCTCTGATCTGAACTTCTCATACTTTGGCTTGGAAGGTTTGTCATCCATGTCACTTTCATCAGCATCTGTTGTTTCTGAAACTGAACTTGCAAGTGAATACCGGTTGCGAAATGTTGCCTTGGATCTGAAAAACTTGCGGACTACACTCCGGTTCACCGTCGAACCGGAAAACAAATCTAGGATCCGGCTCCGCTTTAACATTCAGATGAAACTGTGCAGAAGCGTCTTTCGCATCCTTTCCGACCGTAATCCATCCATTGTGAAACACGGTTGCTTTCGTTACAGCTCCGGTGAGATTCAACGAATGAGACTTTGAGGAGTCTCTCGAGTTAACACCACATGTGGTCCCACTCCGGCGGTGTAGATCGAGATTTTTGAGGCGAGTTTCTTAACGAAGATGGATTTTCCCGAGTTTATCGAGATCGGGTTTACTCAAGTGGAAAGATGCGTGATAGGTTGAATCTGTGAGTGTGAGTCGGGAGTGATTTTCGTGAGGATGAAAGGAACAAGAGCGGATTGGAGGAAGTTGTTAAGTTTGATTTTGTAGAAACACGGTGAAGAAGAGTTTCTTAACGAAGAGTGTGTGTTTGGGTGAAGTAAGAGAAAAGGTAGGGTGATGAGAGGTGGAAGACAATGGGTACTTAGGGGTATCTTGCTATTCATTGAGGATCCTCTTTTCGACTTTCTTGGCTCCCATTTCCTTGAGATGAATGACCACTTTGCAAGGATGAAGAACCCTAATTTGGAGGGTCCGAATTGAAACATAACATTTGCCAAATAATTTGGGATTTTAAGAAAATGTAGAAAAGGGCATTCGGACATTTTAATTGGAATTGTGTGACATGGCATAACAAAAACTTACAAATATAACAAAAATATAAGCCACATCAGCCTTTTAGGTGATGTGGCATCCTCAAGGTAAAAACTGAAACTTTTAAAATTTGTCAAGGTAACAATTTTGGAACTTTTTTTTTTTTGCAGGGAGGTTTTTCAAATACATATGTCAGGGGTGAAAATAGGTATTAACCCAATTTTTAATTATGAAATTTTAAGTTATGATTTTTTTGTGGTTATGTTGTGACTACAACTTTGATGGAGAGATAAACATACACGTTTGATTATTCCTAACCATGTTGAAAGGTACATAATTATTTTAAATAAATATATGTTATATGATGTTCTAAATTTTTGTAGAATATGTTGAAAATAATATTTATTTATGTTAAGTTTAACATGTGTAATAAATTTATATATGCATGATTTATAAATTATTCAAGTATGTGAATTTGACTGATTAAGAATATATTTGGTTTATGGTATATACTTGAATGTAAAATACATGTTAAATATAATTCTTTAGTGCAACTAATTTATTCTAATTAATAATGTATTATTTCTATATGAAATAAGTTGGTGAAAAACAAAATCATGAATTTGAATATATGATGCATGTATTGGTAACATAAAATAGCGTAAATAAAATGTTAAAAATACTTATGACATGTTTCAAGTGTTGTTTTGCTCATGCAAGAATTTATTAAATTTAAAATTATTTATCTTATATTATATGTGTATCATGATATGAAAGTATTATTTCTTGTTTATCCTAATATTAGAAGTAATTTGGTATACTTTAAATTATTGTAAGTTGACAAATATCTATTGGAAAAAGTTATAGAAAATATTAATGATGTGAATTTATTGTTTATTTTCTATTGTGGTTTTTATTTGAATATACCATAGAACATTACTAAATATAAAACATAAATTTATCGCATAGAATTTGTCATGGATATGTTAGCTATGCAAGAAAATGATTTATTTTAAGAGAATAGAAATAAATTCTATGGTGTTATATTTATATGGAGCTTGTGGATGCTTGAACTCACTTCATAAAATAAAAGTTAGTTATGACAAATTTATAAGATCATGGTTGTAGAGTGCTATGTATTAAATATATTTTGGATATATTTATGTTAAAGTAAAATTTCAAATTAAAAAAGGTTAGCAAATGGAGAATAACATAAAGTTTGTTCATATGACAAAATGACAAAAGTGTCATGGTGATAGTTGTAACACCCCAATTCTACCCCAACAATTAACAGAAAATTAGAGTATAAAAATTCCAAACATTCATGAGGTATTACATCTTCACTTTAAATCATTAATATAAAACTCATGTGAAAGGTACATAGCACATAAACTTGAGAGGAACTCATAACAGATAATTAGTCTTTAAAAATAAGTCACTTAATAAATAATTATGCAACGGATTCAACATCTTTCTCACAACTTTAAAACAGAAACAATTCCTCAAATAACAATTGAATTCAAATAACATAATTAACCAAGTGTTCATCCCCCGAGTGCTACGTATCAGAGCGACGACACCAACTACGCTACTAATCATCGGCTATTCTTCCCGATTACCACGTTACCCGTAGAGCAACACCAAAAGCAGAAGGATGAGATATCGAATCATATAAATAGGTTTAGGATAAATAATATATAAGGAATAGAATAATCAGAATTGCCACCTCATACAACAACAACTTAAACTTCACAAATCACCAACATAACAATTCGAAATGTATGACTCAAGTATGTAACTCAATACGATGCGAATGCATGTGGTATTATCAGAGTAAAATTCTCAACGTAAATAATTTCCATGTTATCGAGGCACAAGGCATAAGCCTTCTTCACAAATCCGTCAATACAGGCCTTCACAAATGCAAAGTATGCGACTCAAATAACATACAACAACATTAAAAAATCACTTCACGAGGCATACGCCTATATCACTGTTATTACCAATTATTAGAGATAATCATCATCACTAAAGCATAAGTTTATATCATTACTTCACTGACCATAGGCCTACAACATTATCAACGTAATCAACATATACACCACGATATATATAACAACAACATTCGACGGTAACACAAACAACTTAACATTACTCACAAAACTTATAATTAACAATGTTCATTTAATTAAACGAATCAACTTACCCAGTTGCACCTGTAAGCTAGCATATCCGACACAATTTCAACAAAAAAACACAACCGCATTTACCTACTAATTAATCTTAGTTACCCCGTCAATTTTCATTAAATTCCGGACGACTAATTTTTTCGCTTAATTTTCTAATTCGGTTAATCGACACTGTTTTTATTTTCTGCATTGCTACTAATAATTCATACTATTACTAATTTATTACTCCCCATTATTGTTTGGCCACCAAAGATCAAATGTCATCAAATTCCTATTCTTCTATTAAACCATTTCTGCACAATGTACTACTTTCTCATAGAAACTGTCATCTGCTATATTCCTATTTTCTACTATAAAATATCATTGCTGCTAACATATTGATTCTGTCAAATTTATTAAAACTAATATTAATATGATCAATTCATTTATTTATTATTACTTACACGATTTTACCTATGCATGTTTAACTACCCAGTGACCAATATATATGTGCTAACAAAACTCCGAAAGTCATGCCTACTGTACCATGTACATACCCGTGGAAAGAGAAGGAGGAAGGCCGGGGCGTCCGCCCCCTAAGGCCTGGGGCCCACCTCTTCTCTTCCTTCAAGTGGGTGTCCGCCCACTTGTGGCCTCGCCAGTTCTAACTTCTTCCTCTTTCTATATTTTCAGAATTGCAACCTACAGTTTTATTCCCAATCGATCCAAATAAAACTAACACAACAAATATTACAGTTTTAACATAACCCAATGTATAACATAATTTTCAATTACAATTCCTTATCAGTTCATTAACATCATAAAAAGAATTCCATTGATCAACTAATTTCAACACGACACATTAATGAATCTAATACCCTAAACCCACATAAAATTCATCATACCCCCATTTATATAACAAGAATCTCACCCTTACCTTTTGGATTGATGGCAGCTCTAAAAACTCTGATCAAATTCCTATATTCTGGTTCCGGTTGTGCACTTCTTGTATCCCCTTGTGCCTCCAATCTTTGTTATTTTTTCTTCTCTACGTAACCTAATTTTTCTACTAGTACTTCTACTTATATAAAACCTAATATTTTATTCTATTAATAAAATAAATCAAATACTCCACTCTTCTAATAAATCAACTATTATATCTATCATACATTCTTATTGGGCCAACTAAATAATACCTCCTCATTTGCTATTTCTCACACCACGATAAAAACCCACTAAATAATATTCTAGTTAATTAATTACTATTTCTTATAATAATTCTCCGACTACACCAATTATTCACTTAATCCTCTCAAGTCAACTTATTAAACCAATATTGTCTCTTATAATTATTCCGATAATTCTCGACTTTGACAAACTCCAACAATTAAATCCTTAATAATTCATTTAAATAATTAAATGAATTTCCGGGCTTTACAATAGTTTGTCAAAATTTTCAAGAATATAAATTTATTTTGTATATGATAATTGTACTACTATGACAAAAGTGTCATGGTTTAATGATAGTTAGTAGACACTATCAAGAGTACGTAAAGTAATCATATATACATGACTATTTGAAAGATTGAATATTCAAGGTTTATTAAAGTTTGAAAAATCGTGTGATACTTTGACGAATGAATTGACAAAGATATGATATCTTTGGATATAATCGAAGAAAATAAATATATCATTAGGGATGTAGACCAAGCCCATATCTAATTAATCACCAATGGTGGAAACTCAACTCACACTTGATTAATGTTTAGTCTTGAGTTCAATGATGAAAGTATACTATTAGAGTGATTGAAGTACTTGACAATAGATACATCCCAAGTGGTAAAAGTACTTGGACCATAAAAATAAATGTGGAAGGATGAGGTTCTCCTCTTAATAGACATATAGCATATGTTTGCTGGAATGCATAATTATGGGTGCATTTCTGATATAATCTACCTATATGAGAATGAAGTGGTGCCGCTTCATAGAGTTCAAGGGTTTGACTCTTAAATTCTCATGAAAAGGATATGCGACACAAGACCTTATTAAATGTGTCATATTGATAATTCGATCAATGGTACCGAGATTTCATGTGTGAGTTATGCACACTTGTTCTAATGAATAATTGGTTCAAAGCTTGTCTACAAATTTATTCTGGGATGAGTGCAAACTTAACTTACTAAGTAATGGTTCAAATTGTAAGATACCCTTATCTGAAATCATGAAATTTCCTGAATAATGGATTTAGATATATTTTGTAAATGGTGGGGGATTGTTGGAGGAATTTCCAAAATATTTAATTAATAAATAATTTTGATTAAATTAATTTCATGAATATAAAGATTTCATAAATGTTTATGTGGTGTAGTTGTTGATGCTTTTGATATTAACTAAAAGGTAACAAGTTCAAATTTTGAGTTGAGCATTTTTAGGATTTAACAAAATAAATGGCCCAAATTTTCCTCCCCTCAAACTTGAACCAAAGACCTCATGGTCGCATTAAACCTAGCAATGCTACCACTGAACCATCACAACATTCCATGTTAAATTTGAACGTTATTAATATATAACAGTTTGCGAAAAGCCTTGTTGAAACTATTTTGAAACATTGTTTTCCCTCATCAATTTCCACAAGTTTTTCTATTAATAGAGATACTTGTTAGGCATAAAAGACACACCAAAATAACATGTTTTAAGTGTCAAAAATTATATCTAAGTCATTCTTTTATTTTTCTAGTGCACGAGAATAAATGAGAGAACTTTATTCGGTAAAATATCGTTGATCGATATGCTTAATATGAATGTGCGATTTATGTTAAGGTTTCCAAAGTATCCTGAAGGGGATTCTCCGATTAACACATTGCATCCAATATGTCTAAATTGGTGGGGCGAATCGAACCTAAAGCTTAGTGTAAACACACACTTTGAAATTTATTTTGTGCAACTTTCATCATACCGCTTTCATCTTCTTCATGTTTTGCAGCAGACCCCCAACACAAGATCTAACACTCTGAAGAAAGAAGGTTACATAAAAAATCATAGAATCAAGCATATTTCTCCCTTTCTCATTCACACAAGAATTTGAATGAATCAAAGAGATTGATATTCAGGATATTCATTCAAGTGTTAATGTGGCAGATATTTTTACAAAGACACTTTCTACATCAGTTTTCAAGAAGCATGTATAAAATATTGAAATGCGTCACCTACGAGATCTTTAAAGAAGAACTATATGTGTTCTATTGAGGGGGAGCGTAATATTGTACTTTTTTTTTTATTGAAGATTTTATTCCAATAAATTTTCTTATAAGATTTTTAACGAGACAATAAAATTCTTCTTGATAAGACTTCAATGGAACATCATGATAGATATTTTAAAGGGGAAACTTTTTAATAATTAATAAGATAATATAATATTATTATTAAAAATATTTATCTTAAATAGTAATGACAAATTATTGGAGGTGTTTAATTTATCAGAAATAAAATAATAATATCAATTATTCACTTAATATAATAGTCATTTGGAATTGGTAAATATTAATATACACACTAATTTCACTTTGAAAGATCATTCTACTTCTTCATTTTCTCTAGTTTTGATAGTATAAACCAATATCAACATATTAGTTTCACAAATATTAGAGCACCATTATCGGTGCTTTGTCACCGTTGCTTCACAGCGACCTAAAATATTTTGTTAGAAATAAATGGATATTTGGCTTTTGTTTGCATTCTTTAATTCAACATCAACATCGTTCTTCTGCAAGACAACCATCTTTATCATTCCAACTAGACTGAAAAATTATTAATTAAAATTAAGTTATAGAGTGGTATTTAATGAGACCTATTTCAAAGTTTTTGTTGAGTTGAATGAATTTTTATAAAATATAGATGAGTTGTTTAAATTATTAAAAAATATTAAATAATATAAATTTTTTAATGAGATCTATTTAAAGAATCAATATAGATATAATAAGTATTGATGCTCTTAAGATTATGTATAATGAGAGACGTTGAATAATTTATTCAATAGTTGAATCTTTATAATAGTGTATTAAATGAGGTGTTGAATATAATGTGAATTAATTGGTGTTGAAAAGATTCAACATGTTAGAATGAGGGAAAGTGAGAATTACATATGATATTTTGCAAAATTTTATTGGTTGTTATGATTATTTATATTTTTAATGTGTTGTGAATAGTGGTGAGGTAGAGTGTTATTTAACAAAACTATTATAGTGAGTTAAAATTAAATGAATGATAAATTATTAAGTGAAAGAAAAAGAAGATAATATAGAAGATAAAAAGTGAAAAAATAGATTATTGTACATGCTAAAGTTAGATTTAAATATACGACTTTTCTCTGTAGTTTTTGATTTTTTTTAGGCGAGATTTTTGAGAAATAAACATTGGAGATTGAGAATTCCCCCTAAAACTTTTTCACATAGAAAGTTTTCGCTGAATTGTTTCTTTTAAGTTAGCGGCGCTACAAAGTTTTTATTGAAGAAATTGGTTTTCAAAACTTGCCTTCAACCGTTATACTCTGCTGTTGTCTCACGCCTAATGCTATAAACTTATGCCCTATCGATCTGTTTCATTCCACCAATAACAACCGACCCTCAGGTGTTCGACGAAATGTCCAACCGAGTTTTCATGAAAAAGAGGTTCCTGACTCTAATGGGCACTCACCTTGTGAACTTTATAACCAAACAAAACCAACAAAAACCACTCTGTGTTTCCATTTCCATTCGATCAAAAACAACATCTATCCAATATGTAGAATCACGACATAGAGACCCCACTTTTGAGAAATTCATGGAAAAGTATAAGAACCTTCTCAAAGTCATTGCCGTTCAAGACCTTATCCTTGCTAACCCCAAAAACCAATCTGTTTCTGTTGATTTCCTCTCCAATCTCTCCCAGAAGCTCCACCTCAACCGCGGCGCCACTGCCTTCCTCCGCAAGTTTCCTCATATCTTCCATATTTACTATGAACCTTCCAAGTTGCAGCCTTTTTGTAGGTTAACTGATGCTGCTCTTGAAGTCTCGCGCCTCGAAGCGGAGGCTATTAATGCTTCTTTGCCTCTTGTTGTTGAAAGACTTGTTCGGATATTGTCCATGTCTGCTTCCAGAACGGTTCCTCTTAGAGCTATTTTCAAGGTTTGGAGGGAGCTTGGTCTTCCTGATGATTTTGAGGACTCGGTTATAGCTAGGAATCCTAGTGTTTTTCAGCTCTGTGATGCGGATGAACTGAATACTCATTTGTTGAAGCTGGTTGGTGATGTTCCCAGCAATGGTTTTAGAGCTTCTGTTGAGGATTGGAGAGTTGTTGAGTGTTGTGAAGAGGAGTGCAGTGTTAATAGCATGGAAATGCAATATAGTTTCAAACATGCGTATCCTCCAGGGATGAGGTTGAGCAAGAACTTCAGAGCCAAAGTGAAGGAATGGCAGAGTTTGCCTTATATGGGGCCTTATGAGATGGTTAGTGAGAAGAAGAAGTCATCAAAGGCTGGTATGATGGCGATGGAGAAACGAGCAGTCTCCATTGCTCACGAGTTTCTGAGTTTGACAGTGGAGAAGATGGTGGAAGTTGAGAAGATAAGCCAATTTAGAAAATGGTTTGGGATTGATTTTAATGTAAGGGATCTGTTCTTGGATCACCCAGGAATCTTCTATTTGTCAACTAAGGGTAAAAGGCACACTGTTTTCCTGAGGGAAGCTTATGAACGAGGGTGTTTGAGACAACCAAATCCTGTTTATGATGCAAGGAGAAAGCTACTTGATCTTGTTGCTTTAGAACGTCGGGGTTTACCTGCTGTTAATTCCAAGTTGCAGGACAAAAGCAGTAACAACGAGGTTGAACCAGGGGACAACATGCAAAGCCATGATATTTTATCATCTTTTGACTAGTTTTCCTGAATCATGATAACATTTTTGCTATTAGTTGTACAACAATACAATTCAGCTAGTATGTAGTGTCACTGTAAAGACGAAAGAGGTGTATTGTGAATTTCTGCCTTTGACACTTCAGTTTTATTTTTCTGCTTGGTTATGTGGTTTAGTACTCTTGCTATTATTGTGTTTTTAAGATGGATCAAAAGTATTTGAATTGATACATCATGTATAACTTGTCTGATAAACTATACAAAATTAAAAGCAAGGGGTCTTTCAACAATTGTTGTCAATTGCTTCAGCTTAGTATAAGATGTCTTATTAATCATGCCATGAATACTATCTTGTAGCTTTCTTTTTGTTATGACTATGTGCAGCCAGAGCTTGCTCTATCCTTAAAATTGTTGCTAATCTCAACACTAATACCAGCTCAAACTCTAATCTCAACTCCAAGATCAGCTCAAACTTGTAAACTTGTCTGGTGTAGAGGACCAGATAAAACCACCGGGTTTTCAGTTTAGTAGTAATGAATACGATGATACATTGGGTACTAGTAATAGTAATGTAAATAGGATGGTAGATACCAATGATCCAATCGTTGAGTTTGAGGCATCTGCTTATGAAGATGCCATAGTCGAACCGGGACTAAATAGAAATGAAGCAACAAATAGAAGTGGCTAGGACATTGTGGAGCAAGAAACAACTTAACTATCAGTAGTGTGAAACAATGGAGGGGCATTTCTTATTGGAAACCTAGTTCTACTGATTCAAAAGATTGCTGGACTAAAAGATTGAACAACTTCAGAGAGGAGGATCAGAAAACTCCAATAGGCTTGGAAGAAAGGGAGTCTTCTGTAGCAGCAGGGCGAACATGGATGGAGCAAAGAAGAAATTGAAGGAGATGATGTGATCATCAGCATGACAGTGAGATGGGGCGTGGCAGACTTGGTTCGTACATTTTTCACATGAAACTTAATGTCACCACAGCTGCATCCCGCATAAATGAATTCACCTTCATCTTTTATCATCAATAATTGCATGAGTTTGACATTCCTTCTGTTGGCATTTGTACCAGTTTTCCTTTAATTAAGGTGTATGTGATCCCACTATTTCGTTCCTGTTTTAATTGTAAGTTGTAACAACATTGTGTTTCTTTATTGCTTCAAATCAGATATGCATAAAGAGTCAGTTATTTTCAGTTTGATATGTAATTAACTCACACAATATGGTAAGAGAAAAAAAAAAATACCGGAACCAAATTAACAATGCAACATGAATTAAGTAAAAATTGTCTTAAGCAAGAGGAAAATTTGGTTAATTACAGACTGGAAGAATATGCATTTTGATTGATCAAATAGTTTGCAATTGATATGCATACTTTTTTTGTATGATTTTCCCAGACAAAAGCCAACCACAAATTCAGCATCTCATATGAATATTGCTTTCGTGTGATCATCAACAATTCATCGTATACAAAACTTGTCATACAAAAGTCATAATACAATATTTCCCTAGTATACAAGGCTTGTATTCACCTCTACTAACTTACAAATTTCTTCTATGTATTGCGTAGGAAGAGGCATGAAGCCTATATTGTATTTACACGGTATAGCATGATAGCAAGTGCTCAAGATCACATATCACTCAAACTTCTCCCCTCTTGTCCAAAAGCACTAGCATTCTCAATTTGAGTTTGTGGCAATTTTTTCGTTGGGTTAGGTGAAAGAACCAGTAGAAAACTGACTATACAATTCATTCTGAAGCGTTCCTGAAGTTAACCATGTATATTGCAGCTACAGTTACACTGGCCCCAACTAGCTGTACAGGTGAGAAGGTTTCACCTAAATATAGAAACCTGAAATATCAAAGAAAAAATGTGTATACAAAGGTCCTCACAAAGATTCATAAGCCACAGAATGTGAATTGGCTTGAGGTAATGCCAATGGCAAAAGGTGCAAAAAAGTTATGGTCTTGCAAGCACAATACTTGGATAAATTATGAGGGACGGCAGTGGGTTGTTCTGTTAAAAACATTTGTAGTTGTAAAAGACGGTCCCTTTTTTCTTCTTATTAATGACCTTACAGGTAAAGAAGTGCTATAAATGATCAGTTCTTATTTATGACTTTTTTCCCACTGCTACATGATTCCAAGAAACAGAAAAAACTTCAAACTCCTGCAACTCTTTTCCATTATTAAGAAGTCTTACCCAAAAATTGAGGCAAACATTGGCGTTAGAAATGTAAGTGAACTGAGCTTGGTCAAGCTACCTGCAGTGCATGTTAAAAATATATCGTCATTAGCAAATATCCGTCATTGGTTGATATGGAATTTGAAAAACAAAAATAAACTTCAAACCTGAAAGTGTACAAATTGGCTAAAAATGCATCACTAGCACAGTGATTACAATGTGGAAGAAGAAATGAACACTGATGCTTAAATTTGAATATTTTAATGACTATAAAAGAAAATTCACTGCAAGGAATTCAGAGAGATCATGATCACAAAGATATACAGACCTTTAGTTGCACTGTAAAAGAACACACCATAGCTAACAGCGCTTCCAAAAATGGACGTGTAGAGGAGTGACAATATATCGCCTGAACTGTACTCTGTAAGACCCCCACTTATAGCAGGGTCATTGTTAAGAAATGCAAATGCCACAAGGGGGAGACCACCAATAACCATATGCTGCAAAAGAAACAGAAAAGTGAAGTTTTGAACTAAGCTTATAGAGACTTCATAAACCACAGTATACCTTCTACACACCCTTTCCTCTTTTTTTAAACAATAAATTTTTTTATGAACATTAACACATCTACTGAAATAAATATTTCTGCAACTAGCGTCAGGGGATCCATTAAATAGAGTCCAATATACAAATTCACACTTTTGTAAATTTGACACGTTGTCGGGTTTAAAACTCTGGTTAAAACTCTAGTGCACAGAGGCTCTTTGACACATCAAAACAGCTCGACAATATATATGATGAAAAATAGCTATAATATTGTACATCTGAATAAATGCATGTTGACTTTTGAATTGGAAAAAGGGTTACAATTCATTAAGAGAGTTTTCATAACATAAAACTATCAAAAACACAAGTTAAAATGAGATTTGAAGCGCACCCATCCAGTTGCCATGATAGGATCAGAGTACTTGGTGACCCACCGAACCATTACAGTGCCAATTGCCATGCTCTGAGCTGCAAGAAGCATCCACAACTCCCCACTTTCCCAGAGTGAGAAGTTGCTTACATCAAATGATAGGGAGGGAAACTGCAATAAAGCCAGCAGTGCTTGCATCAGTGAATATTAAGTAATGGGAAGGATTGGATCGGCCAAGGGAAATTGTATATTTCAATATTACAAAATCAACTAATGTAATGTATTTTTTGGTTATGGACAGCGTTAACTATAGCAACACATAAGCCTAATATCCTTCCAATTATATGCATAATAATTTGATTGTTAACTTTGGGCTGTGGATAAAGAGCATGAGAATTAAGTCACTTTTTTTTGGCTAAAACTTAAAACCAAAATTAAACTACCTCAAGTAACACAAGTCCTACGACACCAAGTACAAGCCCAGCAGCTCCAATATATCCAATGGACTCACCAAACAAGAAAGCTGCAAGTACAGCCACTGTCAAGGGTTGTGAATCAATAATAACCTGCCATATATCCAAGCTAGATAGTCAAAACAAGCAACAATCCATGCTCTCACACTGCAACCAAAAATCCAGATCAACACAAAGTGAAGTCAAATCAATTTTTCCTGTAACCCAATTCTATCAATATGACAGACATACAGCATTTTACAAAGTAATTTCACCCGTTTCATCGTTTCAACATACAACTCAGCCATTCATTCATTCTACCTCCAGAATTCATTCTACCTAACTATACGCTAAGAAATTAAGTGCAAACATACACTGCCCAAGCCAGCTGAAGTCCTCTGCAACCCTTCTGCGAGAAATCCCTGATTCATTACAAAAAGAAACAAATCAATCAATGAGTCAATAAACCAGAAATCACATTGATTGAAAAAAGAAACCTGAAAGCAAGCAGCATCTATGAGAGCAAATAGCGAAATGGAAAGCCAAGCATTGAAGCCAGAGGGGAAAGGCCTTCCTCTGGAAGCAGCGAAAGCAACGAGAAGAAACCCAGCGGGAATGAGACGAAAAGACGAAACGAAGAAAGGACCGTATTTAGGAAGCACTTCTTTCATCGCCACCATGGCTGTACCCCAGAAGAAAAACGGCGATATCAAAACAGCACCTTCCCATAACCCTTCCGCTAGACAAAGCATCTTCGATGACGATTCATCTTTTTTCTCTGTTTTTCCATTTTCTTCTTCTTCAGTTAGGAAGCGCTTCATGTCTTGACCTGTTCCAACGGAATTTAGAAAATCGAGTTCGGTGGATTCTGTCGATTGATCGGTTTTGTTGTTGGAGCATGGAACCCTAAATCGGAGGGAAGATGGAGTGGTGGAAAAGCGAGAAGAAGAAGAGGGGAGTTGGTTGATGATAAATTTAGGAGTTTGAGAAGTTGAAGAGTAGCGGCAGGTAGTGGTGGTGGTGGTTACGGTGACGGGAGAGAAGCACCACGACGGCGACGCCATAGCAACGACGGAAGTGAGTGGCTTATGATACTAATAAATTCTGGCTGTTATAACTGCCAAGTGGTTAATTGCATGTGCTGATTCAGCTAATCTCACAAAGCATATATCTGGGTGTGGATTCTCTACCTTTAGGACCTTTAAGGAGGGAACTGCACCCTAACTTTCTCTCTATTTAGTCATTTTCTCTCGTCTTGTTTTCCTCTTTTTTTTTTATTATTTTCTCATTTCTCTCTCATTAAATTTACCTAAAGTTAAGGAAAGTTAGAGGGTAGAAAGGTAGAGGATTTGCTTCCGCATATATCTATCTGACACAAGTTAATATATTTTAAGTAAATTTTTGGACACTCAAATATTTTTAGGTTCTGTCTCAGAGTTGGTTTTTGAAAAGTTTTGGAGAAGAAGGTTTTAGAGGGTTGCAATTATATATATTTTGAAATGTGTTTGATATTTTTAAAAAGTTTAAGAAATGATATACTACATTAACATATAAAATCATATCATATTATATTTTAAATTTTTTAAGAATATCAAATATATTTCAAAATATAAACGCAACTCTCCAAAACTTTCAAAAAACCAACTCTCAAACGTACTCTTAGCGTTAGCTAGTTATATTTTTAGTTTGTGTAAATATTTTTCTTAATTTTTCTATCTTGTTTAAATTTTGTCACTAACTCTTTCAAAACTACGTGTCTTTAAAGATTCACTTATTTTCTTTATTACCGAATATTTAGAGTATTTATATTCACATGATATTTTAATTTTTTAATTATTACTAACGCTCTGTAACATTTCAATTACCCCTTTGTAAAAGTCAGAGTTAAATTTTTGAAGATGTTTCACTGCGAAAGTTGCGAAGACGAAGATGGTTCTTGTGAAGACGAACACGAAGGCGGTGACACTCGGGCAAGGAAGGAAGACGAATACGATTCTTGTGGACGGACACGTACTCGAGGACATTGAAGCTTATAACGTCTGAGGTAAGAGATTTCTAACCTTCTTGATCATCCATTGTTAATTGGAAATCTCATGGTAATTGGAAATCTCTGTAAGACTCTTAGTAATTTTGTTATATGAAGCTTTATTCACATGATATGCAACATTTCAATGTTAGTTTCACAACGAGGGTGAATTTATAATGGTCAACCAAAACATGATCATTTATAGAGGAGGTGGTTGATTCAAAAGTCTCTAGGCTACTCATTGCAAATTGGACAGTGAATAACATTGGCAAGTTGGTGAATAGGATTATCTCATAATTTGGTCCATGATTGAGAAATTCCCGGTTACACATAGTTTCAACACACAAGAGTTTATTGTTGATATTGCAAAAAGGTCATGTAATTGTAACTTTTGGGAATTTGTAGTAATTCCTTGTAGGAATGTTGTTGAATGAGTGGTATACAAGAGATAAGTATGCATTTTGTTATGGTTTTTCTATGAGTCCTATCAATGGACAAGATATGTGGCCAACTGTTGAAGTGGATGAATTACTATCCCCGAGATATAAAAATGGTCCCGATAGACCAAGGAAAATAAGAGAATGTGGTGAGGAAGAGAAGACATGAGGTGGGTTGATCTTGATTGGTTGATTTAAACCCCTATAATATTTGTTTAGTTCGCATGATGGGGGGGTGTGTTAAGAGTTTTCTGTTTGGGGGTAGTGGTCACTGGAGAAACCTAATGATATGTTAGAGTTTTCTTCAGAGAGAAAATGACTGTTATGAACTAGACGACGTTTATATATTAAAAGATATCACTTTTCATCATGATTGACAAGACGAACCGTGATGATATATTATCTGCATAATAAAATTTTATAAAGACAAAATATATCATAACGGTTGACCAAAATAACCGTAGTGATATCTCTTTTATTTTTAGTTTAAAAAAAAATAAAAAAGAAAAAGCGCGTCTTAACATTAAAGGTTTTTTTTGGGGTTTTAAGGTTCAAACCCTTAAAAGCATGATTGTATAACTATGGTAAGGTCATCGACCATTATTATATCCTAACATTTTTTAATAAAGAAATAAAAATATCAGCGTATGAGTTTGGAGATGTCATCACGTATTTAGAAGAACCGTAATGACTTGAGTGTTATTATATTCACATTTTGTAATAGTGAAGTTTTATTCATTGTATCGAATTTCCTACTAAACATATCTGAGAATCTTTTTCTTTCTTCCGTTTAATATTTGTTCTACCATATACACAAAATTGTCTTTAATTTTTTGGTTTCTATATTCTTTAATTTTTAATTTTTAATTTTATTTTGGTTTTCTTTATATATGTAATTAAAATTCTATACATGATGCATAAAATTGTACTTTGTTTTCTTTGTAAAGTATATCAATTTTAAGATTAGATATAATTTCCATTATTTACTTCACTTATTCTTTTATTCAAATTATAATTTTGCTAAATATTTAGTGTTACCTCTTTTCCACTTCACCTATTTTTTAAATTTAAATTAGAATAAATATTAGAAATAAATTGTTTATTACACTCATACAATAATTTAATATAATTTTCATTATAAAAAATAATTACATAACACAAAATCGTGCATAGCATGAGTTCGCAATTAATTGATTAAATAAAATTTTATAAAATGTAAAATATTACTATTATTATTACTAAATTATAATCCTATAAATTATTTTCCTTATATCTTTTATAATAAATTGTGATTACTCAACTTTTTTGCTTGCGAATGTTATGTTCGTTTTTATGTTGACATACTTTATGAAGGTTTTAATTGTTAAAATGATATTAATTTTCACTTTGAGATGAAACTAGGGGTGGCAAAATGGGTCGTGCCCCGCATACCCGCCAAAAAATGGCGGGTTGGGTTCGAATTTTGGGATCGCCGTTCGCTAAAGCTCGCCCCACCAAAGCTCGCCCCGCCAAAGCCTGTCGTCCGCTAAAACTCGTCGCACCTATCTGTCCGACCTTAAGTTCCTCCTTTTTTTAATTAATTATAGTCATTCCAATTTTTAATGGTTTTATTATATACATTTATATGTGAATATATACAATATTTTTTAAGTAAAATTTCTTTAAAAATATTCTAAAAAAAAGTGAAAAATCTAATTGAAATGTAAAAAAAAACCTATTAATATGTTTAAAAAAAATAAACGGGCAAGCCCGCCGACCGCCAACTTGGCGGGGCGCGCTTGATTTTTATGCCCATAACACTTGGCAGGTTTGCCCGCCCCGCTCTTTTTTTGGAGAGCTTAAGGCGGGGCAGACGGCCCGTTTTGCCACCCCTAGATGAAACTACTCTGTTACGAGTTTTGAGATGTTAAGTATGATGTTATGACGATGATTCCGCTGCGATGCTTTTCTACGTGATGTGTTGATTTTATAAAGAGTCATTATTAGAAGTGTGGTAATCCATGTTATTGAGTAAGATTGTTTTATGACGATTTTTATGAAGTGTGACACTCTTGTGTTGTGATTTTATTTTGAAGTATTCTTAAATTAATCGTGATTTTATGTGGAACTTATAAGGGTGTTACACCGAGGTTCAAATTCATGAAAGATTAATTGTATCACCACGATGAGGTCACCAACCGTTATTATATTCTAACAATTTATAATAAAAAAATAAATAAATAAATGTTAGTGGTTGAGTTTGGAGATATCAGCACAATATTTGAAAGAATCGTTGTGATTTTTTTACCACAACAAAATCAATGCATTTCATTAATCAAATGATGTTCAATACAACAAGGAAACATAGTTAACACCAATGAACCACATATAACCCCAATTGAGTCACTTCTTCTTTTTCGTTTTGCCATATAAAGTCATTCTTGTTTTTCCAAATAATATCTATCATAACCGCAAATCTGCCTGCTAATCTTTTATCCTCCTTCTTGCAAATATAAAAAACAAGAGACTTAACATCCTGAAACGAGTGGATACGAGAGTCTATAAGGTTAGACAAACTTGTTGCTCTCCAACACTGATTAGTGACATTGCATCCCGAAGACAAGTGCCAATCATCCTCTGTATGGTGTTCACCAGGGTCGGTCCTGACATTTTAGAGGCCTTGAGCGAATATTAAAAATAGACCTTTAGTAAAAAATAAAATTTTCTTAGAAAACAATATCATCTATTTAAATTATAAATAATATCAACAAAATGAAAGTTATTCATTTATTTGTATAATTAACATAAAAAGATGTCATATTCTAATTAAAATTAGATAGTAAGGTCGTCTCAAATAATTTGGCGGCCCCTTCCAATTTTAAAAGTAGGTGTTTAATAAAAAAGAAATGATATTTTTTTTATAAAAAAAGACACATATTAATCAACATTAAAAATAAAAAAATAAAAAATTATCTATAAATATTTCAACATCGTTAAATAATGTTCTTGCAATTGATGTTGCATGCATTTATTTTAAAATTGTAATTTTTTTACTTATTTAAACAAAAAAAAAAATTTATTGAAAAAATAATTCATACAAATATAGTTATTGTAATTTTGTTCATGTAGAATTTCTCGTTCTCTAAATATTTTATATAATATTAATAAAAAGTATTTTAATTAATAATAAATAAAAATATAATAATATTTGTAAATCTTTATTTTATTATAGTCCAATACGTTAAAATTAGAGCCATTGTAATATATAGTCTTTAGTCAAAGTACGGAAGATTTGGATGTAATGATACATAATCTTTAGTTAAAGTGCAATAGGAATTGAACTCAGGCCGTGTGAATTCAATGAAGGGAATACAACCGCTTCGCTATAGTTACAATTTTGTAATATATTGAAACGTAACATATATATACATAGTTTATGGTTTAATTTCTAAAGTCCAGACCCAATAAATATGAGTCCCCTATTATTTTGAGGCCCTGGGCTATGAGCTTATTTGCCCTAGCCTAGGACCGGCCCTGGTGTTCACACAACTGACAGGCTAACATGCACATCACAAAATATTGTATGAGTCTTTCCCGAGTTGGAAGACAACCCCTACAAATTCTCCACAAAAGATATTTAACTCTAGGAGACACTTTTATGTTCCAAAGACTACACCAACCCTCCTCCCCTGCAACCTCTTCATGTCTTCTAAAAACATTTCGCCAAATTTTATAACTAGTGCGCACACTATAAATAGATACCATCATGCTCTTCCTTCCAAATCATCCTATCTTTTTTAACCTCTTCCAACAATAGAACTTGTAAGATTTTTTTTCCGTATATGCATTATCAAAGAGATTTCTGATAGCAGTTGTATCCCATTGTTTCACATTATTATCATAAGATTTTTAACAGTAATGTCATACAGACCTTGTTGCTAAGGGCCACCTATACTACCTTCACTACCATCCCAAAGTCAAGGTTTGTGCATAACCCTGATATTGCTATCATCACTGATACTCCACCTTCACCGTAGTGTTGGAAACCTCTCTAGATCTCCATATACGCGTCAAAACAAAACTCAGGTTATAACCCAGAATAACATCAAAGAAGGAATTATTAGGATAATATCTTGCTTTAAATTTTTTTGGACATGAATGCATTTGGTTTCGAGAGCAAGGACCATCCTTGTTTCGCGACCATGGCCATGTTAAATGCCTTAAAATCTCAGAAACCCAACTCTCCCTACTTCTTGGTACATGCTAATCTATCCTAGACTATCTACCAGATTCCTCCATTATTGTTACCACCTCCCCACCAAAAAACATTCAACATTCTTTCTATATCATTAACAACCGTGTTTGGTAGGATAAATTTGCTCATTATAGACGAATGAATAGCCTACAGGACAAATTTGATCATAACTTTCTTATCGACTTTAGATAGAAATTTGCCTTTCTAAGAATTAATCCTATTCTAAAATGGGCATTGTTTTACATGCATTTTGTAGTAATGAAGCTTTGTTCATTTTAGCAAATTTCCTTTTTGTTTAATCATATATATCCTCCGTACACATTTATAAGCAACAATTTTTTTTTTAGATACATTAAATAATTGATGTATCATATATAAAATAATGACTAGATACATCATTTATTCAATGAATCTAAAATATTTTTGATTTTTGTTTTCTTTAATTTTTAATTTTATTTTGGTTTTCTTTATATATGTATTTAAACTTCTCATACATGCTTAAAATACATAAAATTTTATGTTGTTTTAGTTGTCTTGTTGGTATGAGTTTTTGTTAGTATCAAATCAAATATCAATTTTAAGTATTTTTTAATATAATTTCCATTATTTACTTAATTTTTTTAATTCAAATTATTATTTTGTTAAATATTTAGTGTTACGTCTTCTCCACTTCATCTATTTTATTTTTAAATTTAAATTAGAATAAATATTAGATATAATTTTCATTATAAAGAATAAATTACATAACACAAAATCGTGCGCATGAGTTTCCAATTATGTAGTGGCTTCTTATTGGTCCATTTAAAAGCGCACGGATCGCGGATAAAACAATCGACAGCCGTAGATAATTCCAATCCAACTTTCAGTATTTACTTCATCCCATTCTCACAGCACCGAGACACTCAATAAAACCACGCGTACATTTCCCATCTCAAATCAAACCACCTTCCCTCTTCTCAACTCATCGTTTCATTTTTCTGAAATTCTCAGCAAAATCTCATCACAATGGACGCAAGCAAGCAGACTAAGAAAGGAGCCGGAGGTAGGAAAGGAGGAGGACCAAGAAAGAAGTCCGTGACGAAATCTGTCAGAGCCGGTCTTCAGTTCCCAGTCGGTAGAATCGGCCGTTTCTTGAAGAAAGGCAGATATGCTCAGCGTGTTGGTACCGGTGCTCCTGTCTACTTGGCTGCTGTTCTTGAATATCTTGCTGCTGAGGTAAATTTTAATTTCAATTTCAATGAGTTTGTTTATTATTTAGAATTTGCGATTGTAATATTTGAAATTTGTTTATGTGAAGGTTCTTGAGTTGGCTGGAAATGCAGCACGTGACAACAAGAGGAAAAGTATCAGTCCAAGGCATTTGTTGTTAGCTGTGAGGAATGATCAAGAGCTTGCAAAGTTGCTGTCTGGTGTTACTATCGCTCATGGTGGTGTTCTTCCTAGCATTAACCCTGTGCTTTTGCCCAAGAGGAATGAAAATGCTGCTGCTAGTACTACTCCCAAGTCTCCTTCAAAGGCAAAGAAAACTCCAAAGAAGGCATAGATAGATGTGTTGGGTTTTTGTTGTGATGGTATATAAGATTAGGAGATTTTCTAATGTTGTAGAGAAATGTTCAACTTATACCAAGCAATGTAATATTAATTCAAGTTAGATTATTGAAAACGTTCTGTTTTCCGTTAATATTGTGTTAGATTATTGAAATAGTTTGTTGTTTAAATACACTCACACCTCTTTCAATTATTAACAAAATAATCATCAAGGTTAGAATAGGTGAATTTAAAGTTTCAACACATCCAATTTTACTTCTTTTTCCTACAATGTCATGGCACCATTCTGAATTACAAAGACCAAATAGTGTGCTTCTTTCTCTTTCAAATTTTAAGAACAAAACACCATAACCAATTGTAATAGTTTAACTTCCTACATATATCTATTTACCACTCCTACATTAAAACATACTAGTTTCAATCTATTATAAGAGAATTTTTTTTTTTTTTTAAAGATATTAATCATGTCCATTGTCATCAAACATCGTAAGACAAAAAATTGTTGAATATTTATTTGTAATGTTCTACCAAATACTAATCCTTTTACAAATCAAACTAACTTTGGATGAGTTTGTTTTATGTAAATGATTTTGATAATTTCTTTTTATCAATAACCATGTTATAAAAAAAAACATAAATAACTGTATATTGAAAATAATTATCTAAGTAATCAGGTTTCATGGTAAGGATACAAATAGGAGTCATCCCAGATGGCTCATGTATTTTCTTTAACAAGGAGAAGCCATCTCAGATGCACCTACATGTAGACATTTTTCTTAAAAGCCATATCAGATGGCGTATATGTGTTAATTAGATGGAAAAAGCCATCTGAGATGATGCCTAGGTGTTAAACCTAAAAAAAATAATTATTTTTTGATTCAAATTAAAGTACGAGACACTGTTGTGAATTAAAATACAGTATATGTTGACTCACACTACCTTGTTGATCTCTAAGATGAACCTGATAAAATACATATTCGAGAAACCCGCTCTCTCCGGAAGAATAGCAAGATGGAAAATGATCTTGAATGAGTATGACATTCAGTATACTACCTAGAAGGAAATCAAAGGAAGTGTGATACCTGATCATTTGGCTCATTAAGCCATAAATGACTAGGTTGCTCACATGTTGTTGTCGAAGTTTTATAAGTTGTAGTCGAAGTGTGTTCTAGCTTGTAGTGTCGAAGGATGCTAGGAGTGTTAACATCGAATTGAGCCTGTTTGTTATGTCCAATTGGTTAAGTTAGCTTGTACCCTAAGTTAGCTTGTAATGGGTATTTGTGATAAAAGCCCATTAGTTTAGTATGTTAGGTTTATTATAAATAGCATACTAGTCTCTCATCATTGCATACTGCAAATCCTAATTTAGGGTGAGAGGGTTATTTGTTATTCTTGTATACTTGTAATCTTGTTTTGAAGATAAAGGAAAGAATAGCAGTTAATAACCAATCCTTGTGTTCATCGTGTTCTTCATTCTTTTTCTTACCCTAATTGTTTCTTGATCATTGAGCAACAAGTTTATATTTTGTTTTCAAGGCATCCGATTCACAACAGATTGGTGCGGTGAGCGTGGATAAGATGCCTTCAACAAAGTATGAGATTGAAAAGTTCACCGGAGTGAACGATTTTGGTTTGTGGCGCTTGAAGATGAAAGCCCTATTAGTTCAACAGGGTTGTTTGGAAGCGTTGAAGGGAGAATCAACCATGAACAAAGCGTTAACGACAACTGAGAAGAAGGCAATAATAGAGAAGGCCCACAACGCAATTTTGTTGAGCCTTGGTGATAAGGTTCTTCAACAGGTATCAAAGGAGACGACGACG
The DNA here is from genome assembly GCA_021764765.1 of Vicia sativa. Lineage (NCBI taxonomy): Eukaryota > Viridiplantae > Streptophyta > Magnoliopsida > Fabales > Fabaceae > Vicia > Vicia sativa. The sequence goes on from CM038794.1 coordinate 162,014,607, forward strand.
GCAGGGTTATGGGTGAAACTTGAAAGTTTGTACATGACCAAATCGTTGGTGAATCGACTCTACCTGAAGCAAGCTTTGTATTCATTCAAGATGATTGAAGACAAAGTGTTGGCTTAATTGGATATGTTCAATGTCGATTCTTGATCTTGAAAATATTGATGTGAAGATCGATGATGAAGATCAAGCGTTTTGTTGCGTGTTGCCTGCATCACATGCCCAAAAGAAACTCTCTTGTATGGAAGGAGTCCCGACTTTGAAGAGGTTCAATCACCTTGTATTCGAAGGACTTGAATGAACGAAAGGAACATAAACCTTCGATGGTTGGTGAAGGTTTGACCGTTAAAGGTAAATTCTTGCGAAAGGATAATAAGTTCGACAAGAAGAAAGGTAAAAGTCAGCAGAAGTTTTACAGTGGTGAAGCATCTAGTATTCGATGCTATCATTGTAAGAAGGAGGGTCACACAAGAAAAGTGTGCCCTGAACGCCTGAAAGATCATGGAGGAAAGGATAATGGCAATGCAGCTATTGTTCAAGATGATTTCGACTCATCTGATGTTCTTGTGGTTTCGAGCAGCAACTCGTCGAAGGAATGGATTATGGATTCTGGGTGCACTTGGCACATGACTCCAAACAAATACTTGTTCGAGGAATTATGTGATCAAGATGGAGGATCCGTATTGCCGGGAAACAACAAAGCTTGCAAGATTGCAGGTGTTGGATATATGAGATTCAAACTCCATGATGAGTCAATAAGGTTATTGACTGAAGTCAGATATGTACCTGATTTGAAGAGAAATTTGATTTCTCTTGGTGAATTCGACAAGAAAGGATATGTTTTTCAAGTAGAGAAAAGTATCATAAGAGTCATGAAGGGGTCGAAGGAAGTCTTAAGAGGCGTGAAGAAACAAGGCATATACCCGAAAGAAGTTGTAAGTGGTTCGACAAATGTTGCATCCACTAAACCTTTGTCGAAGACAGAAATCTGGCACATGAGATTAGGTCTTGTCAGTGAAAGGGGTCTGGTCGAATTGGGGAAACAAAATCTGCTTGGTGGAGACAAAGTCGAAAAGCTGAAGTTTTGTGAACCCTGCGTACTTGGAAAATCTTCCAGAGTGAATTTCAACAAAGGCAAACAAAGAACACATGGATCCCTTGATTACATTCATGCTGATCTTTGGGGGCCTGCAAGGTGTCCATCACATTCAGGAGAAAGGTATTTTCTATCCATAGTAGATGATGAAAGTTATGGGTATTCATTCAGAAGACTAAGGATGAAACTTTTGAGAATTTTAAAGGTTGGAAGACTCTGGTCGAAAATCAAACTGGCAGAAAGGTCAAGAGGTTGAGAATAGACAATGGTCTTGAATTTTGCAATGAGGCATTCGACAACTTTTGTGCTGCCTCTGGTATTGCAAGGCACAGAACTACTGGAGGGACTCCATAACAAAATGTTTTGGCTGAAAGGTTTAATCGAACTATCTTGGAGAGAGTTAGATGCATGTTGACTAATGCTGGATTAAAGAAGGTGTTTTGGGATGAGGCTGTTTCGACAGCAACATATCTGATAAACAGATGTCCTTCGATTGCGTTAGATATGAAGACACCTGAAGAAGTTTGGTCGGGACATCCACCAAATCTCGACAAACTAATAGTATTTGGCTGCGTAGCCTATGCTCACATTAGGCAAGGCAAGGTCGAACCTAGAGCTCTTAAATGCATGTTTATGGGATATCCTAAAGGAGTCAAAGCTTATAGGCTATAGTGCCTAGAGTCAGGTCACATAAGGATTATCACCAGTCGAGATGTTGTTTCGAATGAAGCTGAAATGGCTTTCAAGAAAACGGATGATGTTGGTCGAAGTGCAGAAGTATCTGACGAAGAGCTGGAACAGGTATAGATTCCTGTTGAGGTGGAGCATGTTGATGCTGAGTTGTATATCCCAGATAAAGTCGAAGAAGCAGATGATGCTGATGAAGTTGAGGAAACTATTGATGACTATCTATTGGCAAAAGATAGGAAACGAAGAGTCATCAAACCACCTCAAAGATTTTGGTATGCAGATCTTATAGCTTATGCCTTAATCTCTACAAGTGAGGTTCTAGACGAAGAACCAAGAGACCATAAGAAAGTTATGAGGAGTCGAAATAATTTTGAATGGCTAAAGGCCATGGATGATGAGATGAAGTCTCTTCATGATAACAACACTTGGGAATTGATCAAGAAACCTGCTGGAGCCAGGTTAGTCAGTTGTAAATGGATTTTCAAAGTTAAGGAAGGAATCAAAGGAGTGACATCGAAAAGATATAAGGCAAGGTTGGTTGCAAGGGGTTTCACTCATAAAGAAGGTATAGATTTCAATGATGTGTTTGCTCCTATTGTGAAGCATAGGTCCATTCAAATGTTGCTTTCCATGGTGGCACAGTTCGATCTTGATCTGGAACAGATGGATGTGAAGACTGCGTTCTTGTATGGTGATCTAGATGAAACAATCCTGATAAGGCAACTTGAAGGGTATGTCGAAAGGGAAAGGAAGATTATGTGCAAGTTGAATAGATCCTTATATGGGCTGAAACAATCCCCTCGATAGTGGAATAGGAGATTCGTCAAATTCATGACACGCATAAGTTTTGTTAGAAGTCAGTTCAACCACTGCGTTTACTTTAGATTTCGTCATGGTAATTCATTTGTTATTTTGTTACTTTATGTTGATGATATTCTCATAGCAAGTAACAACGTCGAAGATGTATTGAGGGTGAAGGCTGAACTCAATAAGGAGTTCGAAATGAAGGATCTAGGAGCAGCTTCCAGGATTCTTGGAATTGACATTCGAAGAGATAGAAAGCAGTCAAATTATGCTTATCTCAAGAGGCATATTTACGAAAGATTCTCAAAAATTTTGGTATGTCGAATTCGAAGCCTGTTGTGACTCCAGCAAACCCTCAATTCAAGTTGAGTATTGATCAATGTCCCAGTACTGAGGTCGAAAGAACTTATATGAATAGCATCCCATATGCTAATGTAGTAGGTTCTTTGATGTATGCTATGGTTTGTACTAAGTCCGACATAGCATATGCAGTAAGTCTTGTAAGCAGGTACATGGCAAATCCTGGAAAGGCTCACTGGCAAACATTGAAGTGGATTCTAAGCTACATAAATGGGTCTCTGAATAGAGTCTTAATTTATGGTGGAGCCTTTGGTGAAGATAGTAAAGCAGTAATCGAAGGATATGTCGACTCTAATTATGCAGGTTGTATGGATTCCAGAAAATCTATTTCTGGACATGTTTTCACTATGTTTGGTACATCTATTATTTGGAAAGCAACACTTCAGAAGGTGGTTGCATTATCAACCACTGAAGCGGAATACATTGCTTTAACCGAAGCTGTGAAAGAAGCATTATGGCTTGAAGGTTTTGCTAAGAAGCTGGAAATTCAAGGGGAAGTTATCACTGTTAAATGTGATAGTCAAAGTGCAATACACCTGTTGAAGAATTCAGCCTATCATGAGCGAACCAAGCACATTGATGTGAGGCTGCATTTCGTCAGAGGGGTAATCGAGCGTGGAGAAGTCTAAGTGCTGAAGGTTTCGACAGATCATAATGCTGCTGATATAATCACCAAGACATTGCCTAGTTGCAAGTTTTTCCACTGTATGCAGTTGATAAAGTTGCATGAAGAAAACTAATTCGTTAGTTGATAATAGAGTTTGTTCCAAGGTGGAGATTTGTGAGATATTGGATCGAACTCTATTGGGTCGAAGATAGTATATTGGTTCGACGGTTTGACAAAGTTTAATATGCAGTCGAAGGTTGCTCACATGCTGTTGTCGAAGTTTTATAAGCTGTAGTCGAAGTGTGTTCTAGCTTGTAGTGCGAAGGATGCTAGGAGTGTTAGCATCGAATTTGGCCTGTTTGTTATGTCCAATTGGTTAAGTTAGCTTGTACCCCTAAGTTAGCTTGTAATGGGTATTTGTGATAAAAGCCCATTAGTTTAGTATGTTAAGTTTATTATAAATAGAATACAAGTCTCTCATCATTGCATACTGCAAATCCTAATTTAGAGTGAGAGGGTTATTTGTTATTATTGTATACTTGTAATCTTGTTTTGAAGATAAAGGAAAGAATAGCAGTTAATAACCAATCCTTGTGTTCATCGTGTTCTTCATTATTTTTCTTACCCTAATTGTTTCTTGATCATTGAGCAACAAGTTTATATTTTGTTTCCAAGGCATCCGATTCACAATAATTCATAATTGGAGCATTGAGTAATAAAGTGTCGAAGACACGGCTTCAAACACATGATTTAGAGCAATAAAAGAGAACACATAAAGCAAAGAATGAGTTTTTCAAATATTTCAAATCATTAATTTGATTGATATTTATTCATGGTTAGATAGAGCATTGAATAAACTTTCCAACGCTTCAAACCCGGCGCAATTCCGAGTTACGGTTCTCAAGTTATTGGAAAACAAGATGCTGATTTTTTTCAGGACAGTGTAGACTGTAACACCCTTTCTAATTTACCTGCGATTTATATAATTACTCAGAGTTTTAAACATAACAACAAGGGCGTCACAATTTTAAATTCAAAATAACCAAATAACAGTGATCATGCTTTTACTGAAGAACTTATTAAATAAAACAAAACCAAGGATTATGTTTAATACAGCGGAAATAACATAGAATCCAGAATAATTCAAATCATAACTATTCCAAAACATAAACCAAAAGAAACCAGTTTTTAAATCCATAAAAATTCCAAACGATCATTCCCTAGTGTTACAACTACAAAGTAAGAGTGAGATTTCATCAAGATTAAAACGCATTATACATTTATTTAAAACAATAAAACAACCAATTCGTTATTCCACCCTTATTAGCATCATCAGGATACGATTCACAAATACAATCACACAGATCATTATGCATACAACAACAATCAATGCAATTATAACACTGGAAACCATCCTAACATGTTATAATTACATATGCAATGCAGACTCAAATGCATGTGGTACCAATCGTGAACCAAGTCCACACCCTATTCCACTTACACCTCAGAAAACAGAGTCAATCAATTATTCGCGCATACATCACTGGGTCAATAATCTAGTCTCACCACCACTATCCATTGGGTACGGTTATTGGCCATGCAAGTTCAATTCCACACAATGGGAATGAACCATTACCAAAATGCTCATGCATGCACATCAGAAGCATGCAACAATTCAAACATGGAATATGATCACACAACATTATTCCAATTATAATCAATAACAATAATAACATATGGTAACAACAATGATGAACATCTAATGTCAATCACAACACATGGAATTAACATACTGCACATTTACTCAACAAATGATTTACAAATTCTCAACGAGTTCTTATTACGGAAGCCAAAATAATTCTTCCAGATCTCAATTATTGGTGTTGAAAATATTTTTATTAGATAGTACCCGTTCTAAGCTTTCCAACGATACCAACTATGCCTAAATCGAAGTTACGATCGCAAAGATATGACCGAAACCGTTTTCAGAAAAATCATGTTCTGCCTCTATACAACATGTGTCGATCCAAAATCCTATGTGTCAACACATAGACTGCTTGTGTCGATCCATAAGTCGTATGCATCGATGCATACTGTGACACCCCAAAAATAATTCGGTAATTAAATAATTATGATTTTTAATTATTAAATTAATTGAGAACATAATTTATTAATATATTGAATTATTGAGATTAAATATGGATTTATTGGAAGTATGTTGAGTAAAGTGGGGTGTGAGGAGTAAAAGACTCTACTCACATTAATTGATTTATTTTAATTATGTTAAAAAGGAATAAAAGGAATTTAATAAGGAAAGGAGTCATTTTTTTTGGAGAAAACAAGATACGTGAAGTGAGAAGGGGAGAAAAGAAGGAAGAAGACCTAGAAGTGTCAGAATTCGAAGAACCCACAAGGTAATGGGTGATTTCGATTAATTATTGCTTATTATAGGTTTTGATTTTGATAATATAGATCAACGTATGTTAGGAAACCTTAGTTTGGGAATTTCTAGGTTTTCATGGATGTATACTTAATTGTGTCAGATGGTGTCAGATTGTGTCAGATAGTGTCGGGTTGTGTCTGATTGTGTCAGAATATGTATTGAAAACAATTAGAGTGTCAGTAGATGAAAAGAAATGATGGAAATATGTTGTTTGATGTGATAATGATGCCAATAGGATGTTTGTTAGTGTTTTCCATGTTGGGATTCGTATGGACAAGTTTGTGTATGATTGGGAATGAAAGAATGCTGTCAAAAGTGCAGGAAATGACTTTTTAACACGTGGGTACCGGTTCCCAGTGGGGAGGAACCGGGTTCCACTTTGAAAAATTAGAAAATCGAAAAATGCACCGGAACCGGTTCCTATATGGGTAGGAACCGGGTTTCCATACATTTTTCGTGCGAGGTTTTGAACTTTTCAGAACCGCAGTATATGTAGGAACCGGGTTCCACTTCTAATTTTTGACGTTATTTTCTAAATTTAATGCTCTATTTTATGAAATGAAAATATTTTCCAAAACTTGAAATTATTTTGAAAATGAGCCAATTTCCGAGATAGGTGACTTTTGACTGACGCATATTGAATTGTATGTAGCAGAGGTCCCGTGTTGATGGATGTACTGATAATATGTAGATATAATAGCATGTTTATGCTGATGTTAGATGTATGCATGATTGGTTGATATATCATGTTGATTGGTTTGCATGTTTATGCTGATGTTAGATGTATGCATGATTGGTTGATATATCATGTTGATTGTTGTGATTCAGTTATGTTTAATGAATGTATACATAGACTGATTGATGTTGCATGCTAGTGATGTGCGTGCATTTGCATTGTTTGGTGAAGTTAATTCCCATTGTGCGGAATTTGACTTGGATTGTCGATAACCGAACCGAGTGAGGATGGTGGTTAGCCGGATTCGTGTCCCGTGGTTATGGACGAATCGATGGAATATCCGGTTGATGATGGATCGTGTTGGGTGACTTGGTCACGTGTCGGCGTATGCATTGAGTGCATTGTATTTGTATGAAGTGGTAACATGTTAGGATGTCTTCCGTTTACTCTTCTTTATTGTTATGATTATGCATGATGAATGTGGTTGTGTGTGTGAATCAATTTATGTTAAGTGGGTGAAATAATATGCTTGTGATATATTATTGATTGAAAGACTTATAATATGCTTTAATTATGAGAAGTCTCACCCTTACTTTACCATTTCAGATTAAGGTTAGCAGCTGAAGAGTCGGTGAGGATGGCTCTAGAGCTTATCGTTTAGTCCGCGTGTCAGTGTCATGCTTTGATTAGATTGTAACACTAGGGAACGTTAGATGAGGAATTAGACATTAGTTTATTGTTTAATTAAAATTTTGTTGGGAATACAATGATTGAATTATTCCGTTTTTGGTGGTGATATTTCCGCTGTGTAAGACATGGTCTTAATTTGACTGAATTATTGAAAATGTTGATCCTCAGTGTAGCATGGCTACTGTTTGAATGAAATTTGTTTCATTTATTAATTGTGACATCCCTGATTACCGTGTTAACTCTGATTAAAAGATGATCTAGATATTAATTTAATTGATATATTCGGGATATTTAGTTGGGGTGTTACAATAGTGGTATCAGAGCATAGTCGGTCTGGTCTTGTGTGGTTACCCCTTTAGTATGCGACTAATGTGAAGTAACACTGTCGATACTTGTGTGCTGATGTAGATTGTTTTGTTATGTTACAGAACAATGGCTGGAAGAGGTAACAGAAGGAATGATGATGCTATTGCTAAGGCCTTGGGAATGTTGGCTGGAGTACTCGGAGGGAACCAGCAGGGAGCTGCGATTGGTGCTGATCGACAATTGGGGAATTTTCAGAGGAATAATCCTCCATTGTTCAAGGGTGCACATGATCCCGAAGGTGCTCAGAAGTGGTTGAAGGAGATCGAGAGGATCTTGAGTGATTGATGTCGGAGAGGTCAAGGTGAGATATGGAACTCACGTGTTAGGAGAAGGCGATGATGTGGGTTGCTACCGAAATGAACTGGAAGAAGATGGCGTGGCATGACTTACGTGTTCGGAGCTTTTCGAGGAGGTATTTTCCGAGGATATCGGAGGTAAGAAGGAGATTGATTTTCGAGCTCGCAGGGGTAACAAGATCGGTGGTATGCTTCAAGTTTTGAGTTAGCGGTATTATGCTCATTACCCTAACGATGCGGATGGAGAATTTTCCAAATGTATCAAGTTTGAGAATGGTCTTCGTGATGAAATTAAGCGGGGTATTCGGCATCGTGATCCAAGATTTTCGATCCGTTGACTGCAGTAGGATTCTGAGGAGGATCTTGCTAACACTAAGTCGAATGCTCGAGGGTATGTTGATAGGAAAGGTAAGCAACATATGGATCGTGGTAAGCCTTATGATAGGAATAATCAGAGATCCAAGGTTGGAAGAAGTCCGTGGAGGAGATTCTAGTTCTTCCGCTAAGTGCTACAAGTGTGGTGAGACAGGACATCGCATGGTGGACCGTAAGAGCAATGATAAGAAGTGTTTCAAGTGTGGAAAGTTCGCCATGTGGCCAATGACCGCAGAGTGAAAGTGGTGACTTGCTACTGTTGTGGTGAAGAGGGTCATACTCGTCCTCGGTGCAAAACCCAAGAAAGAGCAAGCTAGTGGTAAAGTGTTTGCATTGTGGATCGAAACTAAACCGATGATCGGTGATTAAAGGTACATGTTTTATTAATGGCATACCTTGATTGCGATTATTGATAATGAGCTACGATTCTTTTATTGTGTTAGATTGTGCTAAAAGATTGAATTTGAAATTTCTAATATGGATGGAAGTATGGTTATTGATACTCCTACGGGTTCAAAGGACTACTTCGTATGTTTGTAGGAATTGTCCTGTTGTGATTTTTGATAGGGTTTCGCATGGATTTAGTGTGCCTACCGCTAGAACAACTTGATATCATCCTTGGAATGAACTGGTTGGAATTCAACCAGTTTATCAACTATTTTGAGAAGACGGTCATTTTCCCAGAAGAGGTTAAGGTCGAAAGTGAGATTATGTCGATGCGGATGAACCTAGTCGTGAAAGATGGTGCGGTGGTGTTTATGTTGTATTCGCGATGAAGGAAGGAAAGGCAAAGAGTGATGGATTGCCAGGTGAATGAATTTCAGGTGTTTCCTAAGATGTTAGTGAATTGCCACCGAGAGAGGTAGAATTTACTATAGATTTGATTCTTGGAACTAGTCCTGTCGATGGCGCCTTATCGCATGTCGGCATCGAATTAGCTGCCGAAGAATCGTTAGAAGAATTGCCGGAGAAGTAGTTTATTCGTCCGAGTGTTTACCGGGGTGCTCCTGTTATTGGTTAAGAAGAAGGAAGGTTCAATGAGGTTATGTGTTGACTACCGACAGTTGAATAAAGTTACAATCAAGAATCGTATCCTTTGAGGATTGATGATTTGATGGATCAGCTCGTTGGAGCGTGTGTGTTTAGTAAGATTGATCTGAGATCTGGATATCATCAGATTCGTGTGAAGTCAGAGGATATTCAGAAAACTGCATTTAGAATGAGGTATGGACATTATGAATATTCCGTTATGCCGTTTGGAGTTACTAATGCACCTGGTGTTTTCATGGAGTATATGAACAGGATATTTCATCCGTATCTTGACAAGTTCGTAGTAGTGTTCATCGATGATATTCTGATTTATTCGAAAAGCGATGAGGAGCATGCAGAACATCTCAGAGTTGTGTTGGAATTGTTGAAAGAAAAGAAGCTTTATGCAGTTGTCCAAGTGTGGTTCGGTTGAGGAGGTGAGTTTTCTTGGGCATGTAATTTCCAAGAATGGAATTCTGTTGATCCTAGAGGCGGTATCTCAGTGGGAAGCGCCGAAGAATGCTTCGGAGATCCGTAGTTTTCTGGGTCTTGCAGGTTATTACCGGAAGTTTATTGAGGGGTTTTCCAAACTAGCGTTACCATTGACTAAGTTGACCAGGAAGGGTCAGGTGTTTGTTTGGGATGTTGAATGTGAGAAAGGATTTCAAGAGCTGAAGAGGAGGCTGACAAGTGCTCCGATCTTGATTTTGCCAGATCCGACTAAGTCTTTTGTGGTGTATTGTGACATCATTAATGGGATTAGGTGGTGTGTTGATGCAAGATAAGGTTTGGCTTATGCTTACGACAATTGAAAGTGCATGAAAGGAATTATCCGACTCATGATTTGGAGTTGGCAGCTGTCGATTTGTTTTGAAGTTGTGGAGACACTATTTATATGGTTCTCGGTTTGAGGTATTCAGTGATCATAAGAGTCTGAGGTATCTCTTTGATCAGAAAGAGTTGAACATGAGGCAGAGAAGATGGTTAGAATTCTTAAAGGATTACGATTTCGGTTTGAATTACCATCCTGGTAAAGCAAACGTAGTTGCGGATGCTTTGAGTAGGAAGTCCTTGCATATGTCGATGTTGATGGTCCGTGAGTTAGATTTGGTTGAGCAGTTTAGAGACCTAAGTTTGGTTTGTGAAACTACTCAGAATAGTGTGAAATTGGGCATGTTGAAACTGACTAGTGGTATTCTGGAAGAGATTAGAAATGGACAGAAATCTGATGTTGGTTTAGTTGATAAGTTGACATTGATCAACCAAGGTCAAGGAGGCGAGTTCCGAATTGACGAGAATGGTGTTATGAGATTTGGTGATCGGGTGTGTGTCCCGGATGTTGCTGAGATCAGGAAGAGCATTTTAGAGGAAGGGCATCGTAGCGGGTTGAGTATTCATCCCGGTGCTACTAAAATGTACCATGATTTGAAAAAGTTGTTTTGGTGGCCGGGAATGAAAAAGGAAATTGCTGAGTTTGTGTATGCTTGTTTGGTTTGTCAGAAGTCAGAAGTCGAAAATCTAACATCTGAAACCGTCAGGATTGATGGAGCCGTTATTTGTTCCAGAATGGAAATGGGATGGAATCTCAATGGATTTTGTGTCAAGGTTGCCAAGAATAGCGAAGAACTGTGATTCTATCTGGGTTATTGTGGATAGGTTGACAAAATATGCTCACTTCATTCTGATAAGAATGGATTATCCGATGGAGAGGTTGGCATAATTGTACATTGAAAAGGTTGTGAGTTTGCACGGTATCCCTTCTAGTATTGTGTCGGATCGAGATCCGAGGTTTACATCTAAGTTCTGGACGGGATTGCAAGAAGCTTTGGGTACCAAGTTGCGTTTGAGTTCCGCTTTTCATCCGCAGACCGATGGTCAGACGGAAAGAACGATTCAGTCGTTGAAAGATTTGCTGAGAGCTTGTGTGTTAGAGAAGGGTGGAGCTTGGGATAGCTATCTGCCATTGATTGAGTTTACCTACAACAATAGCTTTCACTCGAGCATTGGTATGGCTCCGTTTGAGGCATTGTATGGTATGAGGTGTCGGACACCATTGTGTTGGTATGAAACTGGAGAGAGTGCTGTGATTGGACCGGAAATTGTTCAACAAACTTCGGAAAACATTAAGATGATTCAGGAGAAGATGAGGACTTCTCAGAGTCGTCAGAAAAGTTACCATGATAAGAGGAGGAAAGATCTTGAGTTCAGTGAAGGAGAGCATGTGTTTATGCGGGTAACTCCGATGACTGGTATTGGTCGAGCTTTGAAGTCAAGGAAGTTGACTCCACGATTTATTGGTCCTTTTCAGATTACCAAGAGAGTTGGGAAGGTTGCATATCGATTGCTTTGCCATCACTTGAATCTGCATGATGTTTTCATGTGTCTCAACCGAGGAAGTACATTGCTTGATTCGTCTCATGAGATTCGGTAGATGATATATGTGCGGGAGAATTTAACGTGGGCGGTACTGCGAGAATCGAGGATCGGAAGGCGGTTGAGGCAAAGAGATCGCATTGGTAAGAGTGGCTTGGGGAGGACCATCTGATGGAAATGTCACTTGGGAACTGGAGAGTCAGATGAAGGACTCCTATCCCGAATTGTTCGTCTGAGGTATGTTTTCGAGGACGAAAACTCTTTTAGTTGGGGAGAGTTGTGACACCCCAAAAATAATTCGGTAATTAAATAATTATGATTTTTAATTATTAAATTAATTGAGAACATAATTTATTAATATATTGAATTATTGAGATTAAATATGGATTTATTGGAGTATGTTGAGTAAAGTGGGGTGTGAGGGTAAAGACTCTACTCACATTAATTGATTTATTTTAATTATGTTAAAAAGGAATAAAAGGAATTTAATAAGGAAAGGAGTCATTTTTTTTGGAGAAAACAAGATACGTGAAGTGAGAAGGGGAGAAAAGAAGGAAGAAGACCTAGAAGTGTCAGAATTCGAAGAACCCACAAGGTAATGGGTGATTTCGATTAATTATTGCTTATTATAGGTTTTGATTTTGATAATATAGATCAACGTATGTTAGGAAACCTTAGTTTGGGAATTTCTAGGTTTTCATGGATGTATACTTAATTGTGTCAGATGGTGTCAGATTGTGTCAGATAGTGTCGGGTTGTGTCTGATTGTGTCAGAATATGTATTGAAAACAATTAGAGTGTCAGTAGATGAAAAGAAATGATGGAAATATGTTGTTTGATGTGATAATGATGCCAATAGGATGTGGTTTAGTGTTTTCCATGTTGGGATTCGTATGGACAAGTTTGTGTATGATTGGGAATGAAGGAATGCTGTCAAAAGTGCAGGAAATGGCTTTTTAACACGTGGGAACCGGTTCCCAGTGGGGAGGAACCGGGTTCCACTTTGAAAAATTGGTAAAAACTGGAAAAATGCACTCAGGAACCGGTTCCTGTATGGGTAGGAACCGGTTCCCATACATTTTCCGAAGCGAGGTTTTGAACTTTTCAGAACCGGTTCTGATATGTAGGAACCGGTTCCACTTCTAATTTTGAAAATGTCAAACTTTGAAAATTCATAACTTTCAAACCGTAAGTCCGTTTTGAGCCGTTTTGGACGTTATTTTCTAAATTTAATGATCTATTTTATGAAATGAAAATATTTTCCAAAACTTGAAATTATTTTGAAAATGAGCCAATTTCGAGATAGGTGACTTTTGACGACGATATTGAATTGTATGTAGTGTAGGTCCCTGTTGATGGATGTACTGATAATGTGTAGATGTAATAGCATGTTTATGCCGATGTTAGATGTATGCATGATTGGTTGATATATCATGTTGATTGGTTTGCATGTTTATGCTGATGTTAGATGTATGCATGATTGGTTGATATATCATGTTGATTGTTGTGATTCAGTTATGTTTAATGAATGTATACATAGACTGATTGATGTTGCATGCTAGTGATGTGCGTGCATTTGCATTGTTTGGTGAAGTTAATTCCCATTGTGCAGAATTTGACTTGGATTGCCGATAACCGATACCCGAGTGAGGATGGTGGTTAGCCGGATTCGTGTCCGGGTGGTTATGGACGAATCGATGGAACTGTATCCGGTTGATGATGGATCAGTGTTGGGTGACTTGGTCACGTGTCGGTACCGCATGCATTGAGTCTGCATTGTATTTGTATGAAGTGGTAACATGTTAGGATGTCTTCCAGTGTTACTCTTCTTTGATTGTTATGATTATGCATGATGAATGTGGTTGTGTGTGTGAATATGAATTTATGTTAAGTGGGTGAAATAATATGCTTGTGATATATTATTGATTGAAAGACTTATAATATGCTTTAATTATGAGAAGTCTCACCCTTACTTTACCATTTCAGATTAAGGTTAGCAGCTGAAGAGTCGGTGAGGATGGCTCTAGAGCTTATCGCTTAGTCCGTGTCGTGTCATGCTCTGATTAGATTGTAACACTGGGGAACGTTGGATGAGGAATTAGACATTGGTTTATTGTTTAATTAAAATTTTGTTGGGAATACAATGATTGAATTATTCCGTTTTTGGTGGTGATATTTCCGCTGTGTAAGACATGGTCTTAATTTGACTGAATTATTGAAAATGTTGATCCTCAGTGTAGCATGGCTACTGTTTGAATGAAATTTGTTTCATTTATTAATTGTGACATCCCTGATTACCGTGTTAACTCTGATTAAAAGATGATCTAGATATTAATTTAATTGATATATTCGGGGTATTTAGTTGGGGTGTTACACATACTAGTTAAAATTTTGTATTTTTAAAAATCATTTCAGTATGTATCGATGCATAAGTCTATGCATCAATACATAAACAACATGTGTCGACACATGCGTCGTATGCATCGATGCATACATGTAAAATTCTGCATTTTTAAAAGTTGATTCAGTATGTATCGATCCATACGCATCACGTGTCGATGCATGGCTCTGTTTCTTACCACATGAGTCGATCCAAGCCATTTTGTGTTGACGCAAGCCTTTTCTACGCTTCTGGTATTCTAAGTTTTTACAGCTTGCATCGATTCATAAGGTCTTGTGTCGACCCATACAGTTAGTTTTTCATCAAAAACTCAGTTTTTCTTCACTGTTACGAATTCCCATTAATTCCAATCATCCCCAAACCTCATATTATCACAAAACAGAATTTATTACTGTGTTTTCACATCCAATTGACCATAAAATTTGTTTTCTAATTAACCTATATTCATCTTACATCGATTAATCATTCATAACAATTCCAATCATGGTTTTACGTCAGATTATAACGGTAGGGAACAACCTAGAAATCATAATTCGAGATTCCTAACGAATTGAATTATTCTATTGATCATCAAAGCCTATAAGGCATAATGCTTTTCCTCTTTTCTCTTCTCTTCTCAAATCTTACGTAGAATGCAAATCCTAATTTTCTCCAATCCTTCTCTTATTCCTCAATTCCTTTATTTGTTCCTTTTTATTTTCCAAATAATAAAAATAAATAAATTAGAATTAAGTAGAGCCTTTTACTCCATACATCCTACAATTCAACTTTACATCCCCAACACTTCCATTATTTAATTAATCAATTAAATCTATTAATTCAAAAATGCCAATAATTAAACCTTTAATTAAATTAATAATTAAATTTCTAATTATTTAATAATTGAATTAATTTGGGGTGTCACAACTCTCCCCTACTAAAAAGAGTTTTCGTCCTCGAAAACATACCTTAGACACAAAGTTCGGGATACGAGTCCTTCATCTAGCTCTCCAGTTCCCAAGTTACATTTCCACCTGCTGGTCCTCCCCAAGCTACTTTCACTAATGCTATCTCTTTACCTCGCAATTTCTTCACCTTCCGATCCTCAATTCTAGTTGGTAATGCTTCAACAGTCAGATTATCTCGCACCTGTATATCATCTACCTGAATCTCATGAGACGAATCAACAATGTACTTCCTCAACTGAGATACATGGAAGACATCATGCAAATTCGCAAGCGATGGCGGTAAAACAATCTGATAAGCAACTCTTCCAACCTTCTTGGTAATCTGATATGGACCAATAAAGCATGGAGTCAACTTCTTTGACTTCAAGGCTCGACCAATACCAGTCATCGGAGTAACTCGCATAAACATATGTTCTCCTTCACTAAACTTGAGATCCTTCCTCCTCTTATCATGATAACTTTTCTGACGACTCTGAGAAGCTCTCATCTTCTCTTGAATCATCTTGATCTTTTCTGAAGTCTGTTGAACGATCTCTGGTCCAATCACAACACTTTCTCCTGATTCGTACCAACACAACGGTGTACGACACCTCCTAACATACAATGCTTCAAATGGAGCCATACCAATACTCGAATGAAAACTATTGTTGTAGGTAAATTCAATCAATGGTAAATATCTATCCCAAGCTCCACCTTTCTCCAACACACAAGCTCTCAACAAATCCTCTAACGGCTGAATCGTTCTCTCCGTCTGACCATCTGTCTGCGGATAATAAGCGGAACTCAACCTCAACTTAGTACCCAAAGCTTCTTCTTGCAACCCCGTCCAAAACTTAGACGTAAACCTCAGATCTCTATCCGACACAATACTAGAAGGAATACCATGCAAACTTACAATCTTCTCAACATACAATTCTGCCAACATTTCCATCGGATAATCCATTCTTATCGGAAGTGAGCAGATTTTGTCAACCGATCAACAATAACCTAAATAGAATCACAATTCTTCGCTGTCCTTGGCAAACCAGATACAAAATCCATAGAAATGTCGTCCCATTTCCACTCCAGAACAAACAACGGTTCCATCAATCCTGACGTTTTCTGATGTTCAATCTTTGACTTCTGACAAACCAAACAAGCATAAACAAACTCAACAATTTCCTTTTTCATTCCAGGCCACCAAAATAAATTTTTCAAGTCATGATACATCTTAGTAGCACCGGGATGAATACTCAATCCACTACGATGTCCTTCTTCCAAAATACTCCTCCTAAGTTCTGCAATATCCGGAACACACACCCTATCACCAAATCTCATAACACCATTCTCGTCAATTCGGAATTCTCCTCCTTGACCTTGGTTGATCAATGTCAACTTATCCACCAAACCAACATCAGATTTCTGTCCAGTCCGTATTTCCTCAAGAATACCACTAGTCAATTTCAACATACCTAATTTAACACTATCAGAAGTAGTCTCACATACCAAACTCAAGTCTCTGAACTGTTCAACCAATTTCAATTCATGAACCATCAACATAGACATATGCATAAACATTATACATTTCTTTAAAACAATAAAATAACCAATTCGTTATTCCACCCTTATTAGCATCATCAGGATACAATTCACAAATACAATCACACAGATCATTATGCATACAACAACAATCAATGCAATTATAACACTGGAAACCATCCTAACAGTTTATAATTACATATGCAATGTGAAGCAACTCGATTTTCAAACATCATTTAAATTTTGAAAACTAGTGAAATCGCCACCTAATTTTATTTGTTCCAAAAGGAACGGGAAAATATAGATAAAACCCCATAGATACGGATAAGGCGGTCTACGACCAAAAATATGGAATCAGGAGTCGGTTATGTAAGAGGAAGGTGTTAACACCTCTTACATCCATCGTACTCGATGGGACCCGTTTAATTCTAAGTGTGTGTGTGTGTATATATTCGCTAATTTCTAAGTTATAATCGAAAAAAGAAACAGAATTTGTTTATTATTATTTTGAGTTTGACACGGTTTCCGGCCTACGTATTCCTCATGCAATGGGAAAGTCAAACTCCGTAGTTCCTCTCAAAATGTTTTAAATTTGTTGTGTTGATTTTATAAGAAAAATCATGCATTAGACATTTCAAATGCTTGAACTTGGACTTGTTTAGTTTGTTTGAAAAGCTTAAGTCATCGTTCGTGTTTGAAATGTCTATTGCACACTCTTTGTAAGAAAAGAGTTTGATGATCGTGACATGAACGATAAAAGAGTTTGAGTGAGTTGAGTTATTTTTATATGAGACGAGTATTGGACCATAAGCGCTCAACGACTAACGCCCAATTACTCGGATGAGTGGATGTAAACATCCTAATCATCTTTTTACTCAAAAGTTTGTTAAGAAAAGGTGAGGTGAAACAAGGTTCACGTTAATTAAATTCGATTAAGACACCAAATATACGGTCGAGGGTCGATACTGGACTGACTACCATATGTTTGGGAGGAGGGAGAAAAAGAATATTTATTGTGAAAGTATTTTTGAAAAGAAACCCGACGTTGGATCGGGGTTTAGAACTTTTAATTTTGAAAGCATTCTGAGATACGTGCTGAGATGAAATGTGGAATCGGGTTATGATTAATCAAGTATATGGACTTGATTAACCTCGTGAGGATAGGTGCTCCTATCCCCAACCATGAGAACCTGGTGCATGGAAAATTGGTATATAGACCAATATTATTTTTGGGTTATGATTAATTAAAGCAACAAGGGCTTTAATCAACCTCGTGAGGATGTCCATGCCCATCCTCAACCATGAGACCCTTTAAGAAATCGGCTTATGAGCCAATCGAAACGGAATCAGATTAATTTTAATGTTGGTCGTGTGCTAAGTGTACAATGGTGAATAAATACCGAATAAGCGAATAAACGACAATTATCACACAATACAATCGGAAATTTAAATAATTATTAGAAATGATTTTTTAAATTTGATGAAAAAAATCAACTAATAGTTTAATCGATAAATCATCAAATAAAAACTATCAGAACTAATTATTATATAGTACATCGCACAAAAATTAAATTATTTACGTAAAAAATAAATTAATTTAAAAGGTGAAGGTTTAGAAATAGCCTGGAAGTAATTCTGGGAGGTGTAGAAATCCAAAAAGCCCAAATAAAGGGCAGCCCAATCCAGTCTGAGGAATCCCATGCTTTATTCTAGAGACAATATACCATGGACATACGCTTCGAACCAATAGATAAGATCAGAAGATCTCAGATGCAGGTCAAATGGCTCAAAATATAAGGATGCACCTTATGACCCATGAAAAGGCTGTAGCAGATTACCTAAATCAATTAGTGGATGGTGACAAGTGTCACCACCACATTACAACACTTATCACCCCCCATTAATCAACCTAAACCAATTTAATTAAAATGAATAAAATAAAATAATCAAAAAAACATAAACAATATTTAATCCCCATTAAATACCCTAAACCCAATTAATAAAATAAGAAAAGAAAAGTAAACACAATCAGTTGCTATTATCTTCTCAGAAAGAAAAAAAATGAAGAGCCTTCTCTCTAGTTTGCATGCTCTGTTGCGATTCCGTTTCCCCGATCTCTCATCGCGACCTGCTCTGGTTCTGATTTCGGAACTCCGGTTCCATCGCCGTTCTGGCTCTCTGTTTGGGAACCCTGGTTCTCTGTGAACCGATCCGTGGTTGTCTCGTTGGTCTCTGTTGGCATGTGGGTTTCGGTGGTTCTCTCCAATGATTCCGGGTGAGATTGTTCTGTACTTTTCCTCTCTTTCTTCTCTGTTATCAAAAACTACAATTTCTGGAAAAAAACATCTTTTAAAGGGTTTGGGTTTAGGGAAATGATGAACATGTTAGGGTTTTGGTTATATTATCTGTTCTGATGATGATGATTTTTCTGATTTTTGAACCGTGTTTTTGGTTTCTGGAAAAATGGCTGTTCTGTTTGGTTTTGGAACTTGGTTGTTTCCGTTTAGAACTTGTATCTGGTTTTTGAGTTTGTTTTAGAACAAAAAATGATTTTTTGTTTCTGGTTGAGGGTTTGAACGATGGTTGATGTGAAACTTGAAGGTTGGCTTTCTGGGTTCATTTTGGAACTCAGATTATACGTTGCCAGTTTGGAACTTGACTTACCTGAACTTTTGGTTTTTTGTTGCTCTCTTTTGGAACAGATATTACACTTGGTTTTGTTGCTCTGCTTTCTGCCTTAGTTTTTTTTTGGGTTAATCTTTTAGAACAGATGCTCCTTTTATCTTTTTATTGAGATTGGTTTTCTGATTTTTGAACTCAAGGCTGCTAGGCTTTTGGTTCTTGTTTTGAACAGATATTATGCCTGGGTTTTTGCATTGGTATTGGTTTCTCCCTTTTGTAAACAATCATCTCCTAGTTATCCTTTTTTTCTTCTGCTTCTGTTGTCCCTGTTACTTGTATTGGTTGCTATAACCTATTGTGTTGTCGCTCTCTATGCTGCCTGCTGCCTTCTGTGGTGCTGATAACCAAGATATCTTTTGTTTTACCTGCTGCTGATGGCTTCTGTGGTACTGATAACCAAGATATATTTTGTTCTACCTGCTGCTGCTGCTGGCTTCTGTGGTGCTGATAACCAATATATCTTTTGTTATACTTGCTGCTGCCGTGTTAATTTGTTTTGGGCTGAACTCACTTTGCTTGCTTGGGAAGATATGATGTTATTTTCTGATCTTCCACTTCACAACTCCTTTTGTGAACCTACAACAAAGGTTGTTGTGATTTTTAATAGGAGGTTGTGGCCGATGAAGGAACTTTTTAATTCTGAGGCTTTGTCGCTTGAACATGATCGCAAACTCTTAATTCTGATTCCTAACACAAACCCTAATGATGAGTCAGAATAGAAACTTTTGCTTGAAAATCGTATGTGCTTGGATTATGTTGCTAACCAAATTTCTCTTTCTTTTGTTTCATGTAACATTGAATGATGGGGATGGCTCCAAGACGGAAGATTCACAAATGAAGCATAGGAATTGGAAGCCTTGCGAGAAGTATCGAAGAAACCACTAGCAATCTTAAGCTTAGATTATGAATCATTTGAATTTACATTGTAAAAATCTCCAAACTTAGCTTCTTTGCAAATTGTAGGAAACTTGTAACAAACTTGTAATATTCCATAATAGAACTTGAATGAATGGTATTTGAAATTCAATTTGTGCCTATGTTGATACAATTAAAACTTAAGCATTTGAATTTCGAACTTTTGTAGCACAAAAAAGTGATGGCATAACTTAGTTTGAATTCAAGACTTGAATATCTCTTGTAAAAAAAAGTATTCTGATTCTTTGAATAAATTGGTAATGGGCTTGGACATATTTGGATGAAATTTACCATGTGGAATGGTTGAGATAAATTGGTATGAACTTTGGTGAAACCATGAATCTTTGAAATTGAAACAAAGTTCTGATATTTGCAATTAAAAAATAATGACATGAATGTTGAGTTAAAAAATAAAGTTCTGAACTTCCTTTTCGATTCTGAGTTAGAAATGCCATCCATTCTAAGCAACGACAAAGCCAACAACTTCCCTTGCGTAGTCACTTTTGAAACTCAATCAATGAATCCAAGTCTTGTCAAGGAATGCCTTTGAGGAAATAATATTTGTCTTGATTCTTAACCAAACTTCCATTGGTAGATAAAACATCAACAAAAATACGCACGCATGAGAAACTTTAATCATAAACCAATTGATGATCTTGCTCAAAACTTTAATCTGATTAAAGTGAACACACGAGGATGCATCCAAGAATTACCAGGTAATTCACATCTCTGAATCCGTGCATTTTCAAAGGAATCCAAAAAGTGATGATGAAAAGCACAGGATGAACGCCTGAGTTTACAATCTTATAGCTCGGCACGGAGAATATCACAGTGATCAAGAATCCCAAACTTGAGTGAATATGAGAGCGCCTTGGACCAATTGTCAATACAACCAAATTCCATAGTTTGAAAAGCTTGATAACCGAAATAATTTAATTTAGTAAATGAAACGCAATGATGCAACATGAGCCACACAAAGTTATCAAAATATCCGGAGGATAAATTTTGGGGTGCGACAGTTACCCCTATTCAATCATCTTGAACCTGGTAAGTGAGAAAGATTGACAGCTTTCGAACGTTCAAGGTGGAAGAGGATTGAATACCAGAGAACCCCAAAAATTTGCCCTACGCGGGAAACCAATGTCACAAAAGAAAGCGGATAAGATATCTTGACTAAAGAGCCAAGGAAGAGACGCCTGAAGAGCAAAACTTGTTAAACAACATCAGAATGCTTTAGCAACAACAGTACCAAATGAGAAATATCAGAAGATATCAACAACACTGGGGATAATCGTGTAACCGAAATGAGTTTAACAGTAAGTTTTAATGAAAATGCTATGAGAAGAAAACCGAACTTCTCAAGCGAAAAGAAAAACAATAGGCTAAGCCATCACAGAATGTCTTAAAGAGAATGCTATGAGAAGAAAACCGAACTTCTCAAGCGACAAAGAAATATAATAGATTAAGCCATCACAGGATGTCTTAACGAAAATGCTATAAGAAGAAAACCGAACTTCTCAAGCGACAAAGAAATACAATGGATTAAGCTATCTCAAGATGTCTTAACGAAAATGCTATGAGAAGAAAACCGAACTTCTCGAGCGACAAGAAAAACAAAAGATTAAGCCATCACAGGATGTCTTAACGAAAATGCTATGAGAAGAAAACCAAACTTCTCGAGCGACAAAGACATAAGATGAATTAAGGATTCGATGAAATTGAGAAACTGTCTGAAAATCCCAAAGAGTTAAAGAATACCCGCAAACTTTAACGAAGATATGATCGAGAATTTGTCAGAAAATCCCGAAAATTTAAGGAATACCCACAGACCTTAACAAAAATGTAATTGAGAAACCGTCTGAAGATCCCAAAGAGTTAAAGAATACCCGCAAACTTTAACGAAGATATGATCGAGAATTTGTCAGAAAATCCCGAAGAGTTAAGGAATACCCGCAGACCTTAACGAAGATATATGGCTAGAACAATATCAGAATTGTTAATGCACGAAGCGCGAGGAGCCATCTTGTCTGTCTTGACCGTGTAACCGAGTTACAGTAGAACAAATTCATGGCGCACAGAGAATACAATTCTGGGGATAAACAAAACAATATCCAGCACACTGGTGTGATATAGATGTTTATGAAGTCGGTAAATCTTGTTTCCGACGTTTCTGCTGATGAGAGATCTTACTGAACATGTACAAACATGTTGAACAACTTTTTAGTTGATAAAATCTTCAATTCGTATGCAGATAGCTTTACCGGTGATAGAAGAATTAAGTTCAGCACCTGTGACTGAAAAACTTCAAGGTAATGAGCTTCAATTTACTGGCATTGTATAGACAATACGTTGTAGCAAGTGGATATGTGGATTAACTTCTGAGTTGGAGAAAATATCCTGAGGTTGAATAAACATCCTACCTGGTGGATATTTATTTGTTGAGTATTTGAAAACTTACTGGGGAAATAAACACACCAGAAGTTCACTGTAGTTTTCTGAGAACAACTCAGAGAAACAAAATTGCAGAAGTTACTGCCAATAGAATTTGCTGAGAAGATTCTTGTCTGAAAGAAATCTTGAAAATACCAAAAATAATGTTGTAGCAAGTGGATATGTGGATTAACTTCTGAGTTGGAGAAAATATCCTGAGGTTGAATAAACATCCTACCTGGTGGATATATATTTGTTGAGTATTTGAAAACTTACTGGGGAAATAAACACACCAGAAGTTCACTGTAGTTTTCTGAGAACAGCTCAGAGAAACAAAATTGTAGAAGTTACTGCCAATAGAATTTGCTGAGAAGATTCTTGTCTGAAAGAAATCTTGAAAATACCAAAAATAATGTTGTAGTAATCCTTTCTGAAGGAGACTCACTTGGGAGTAAATTAAGCTTCGATGGGGAAACTCCGTAAGAAAACCGTGTGGAAAATTCATTGGGGATTCCCGGTTGATAATTTTGCAGGCATTAGAGTTCATTGAAAGATAACTGTTTTGCTGGGGAAGAAATCTCAATTGGAGAAACCATCAGTTATTAAGATCCATACAAGTATACCACTTGTGTCGGAGAAAAGAGGATAGTTCTGTCGTCTGAGAACTATTCCTTCAATTTGATCCTTACGAGATATTTACAGTTTCAGCTGGAAAAAAAACATGCAAAAGAAATAGCCGGAGCTAATGTATGAGTATGATATGCATGATATGATATGCATGATGATTTTTTTGTGTTTAATGCGAAGAGTATTGTGATTTCCTGATACTGTTCAGAAAAGGAAGACGTCACTGGGGAATCTAATTGAACGATCCTGTTGTCATAAGAGTTCACTGGGGATGATCAATCACTTCTCTGGGGAAGAGACTTAACTTGCGAGTTGACACCACCACCACTTATTTTTCAACTAAGCGTTCAGCTTGCACTGGTGAGAAGGACTAAATTGTCATTTGAGAAAGTCTTCGAAGCTTGCATTGGGGTACTCCAAAAGAAACTCTATATAAAGAAAAATCACTGGGGAAAACTCGAGCAAGAAATTTCGTTGATACAAGAGTTCCCTTGTGGAAGATAAACCACTTTGGAAGAGATTCGATTTGAGAATCATCATCGTTGTAGATCGATTATAGTCAAGCGTTCAAACTTGTGACTGGAAGAACTAAATCTGTCATTCGAGAAATAATCTTCAAATTTTGATTCTGCTGAGAAGAATCACTTAGCCTATCTTGAAACATCCTAAGTCTTGGTTGGGGTTTATGAATGAATGAGCTATGTAGGATATGATATGAATGCATGAATATGCTGGTTAATGCATTGGCTATCAAACTGAATCCTCGACATCGCTGGTTCGGAGGATAGAAGAAAATGGAACCATGATATGTTTGACCAAGCTCCATATATCGAATTGCCGCTGGAAGAGCTGCAATGTTAATTCTTGTAGAAAGAAGCATAGTGTTGCACCCCAAATTTTACCTTGCTATTTTTCTACTCGCATTTTGTTTATAAAAAAAAAACAGTCATTCACTCATTGCATTCACATCATTACGTCGTATTTAAATTGACCAAAAGTTAGTTTAAATTGATGTTTGCATCGTTTTTAGTTGTAAAATACCTGTTATGTTACTTCATGCATTTTTTCCTCTCTCTGTTTATTGCATTGATTTTTAAATTATTTATATGTCGATGATATCGATATTTCGATTTTATAAACAAACTTTTAAAAGCAATTGACATCGCGAAAATTAGCGGAGAAAATATTTCAAGTTTTCATTTTTTACTCACTGCTTTATGAATCTACGTGTCGCGTAGATCATGAAAATGTGTTCTCCCTAATTTTTCGGTACATTTCGAAGTCTCGTTTTTAACTGTAAATGTTTTAAAGTCGGGTATTCTTTATTATTATTTTATTTCGATTTTTATTATTTTGATAATTTTTCTTCAATCTTTGATACCTGTACTTTATTTTAATGTAATCATTTCATTTTTCGGATAATTTATTTTTCAAACTTTTACCATTTTTTGACAATTTTAGGTGTCTTTTTTTTATCTAAAAAAAAATCAAACAAAAATACTATTGGGCTGTTAATTTTTACCCTATTCAATTTTGTGGCCCATTTAATTATGAGGGCATTTTAGGTATTTTTAAAATAACTTAAACCCTAATTTTTTGGATATATATATGCTACTTGTCTTTGTATTAGAGGGGGCCAAAATTGGAAAGGGAGGTGATTGAAAAGCGGAACAACATATGGCTATCAGAAAAGAAAAAACGCAGTTATAATACTCCTTCATCTCTATCACCGAAAAACCTCTGTTCCTTCATTGCCATCCTCTCACTTTCCTTTTGTATCACCATCCCTTCGTACTGTCAAACCCCATACTTCAACCACCTGCCTTGCTTCCAACCTCCATCCTCAATACCCATCGCTCCCTCCGATTTCTTCCGTTCACCTCCTTCGTATTCCCAGCATCACCTTCCAAACCCCATCGTAACCTCACTGCTTCCACCGTAAACTCTCTTCATTACTCCATCCGTCACCTTCACATACCCCTTACCACCATCATCATCCTCACTGTTCCCTTTACCTCCAACAACCCTCATCTCCGCTCCAGTTTCCGTCTTCCTCGCAGCCCCCATCATCTCCGGCCAGACCTTCAATCACCCAGCCACACCGTTACATACTCCAGAAATCATACTCCCTGTTTCTTCAAACTTCAACCATGACACCCTTGGCCCACACAGCAGCCTTGACGAGCTCCACGTTTCCTCCTCCGACCTTCTTCCTCTCGATCTCCCAAAACGCAGAACTCCATCTTCCTTGCTGCCTCTGCTGACAAGTATTTCATCACCGTAACAACTCCATTCTTCATCAGAAACCCTTTCCATCTTCCACCCTCTTCACAACATCTCCACGGCTGTTCGTTCGGTTGCAATTCCATCGCCTTGACCCATTCGGTATTTCATGATTTCTTTGTTTCTTTTGTTATGAAAGTTAAAATGTTAATCTCTTGTGAAATATTGGTTGAACTGACTTTATTTGTATACATTCGATTTCTGAATAGCGATTATGTTGATATAGCTGTCTGTGAATCATGAATTTGTTGCCGTTATGCTGTCGAAAATGTGATAACATGTGAATCCAGTTTTGATTTATACTTAACTGTTAGGCTGTTTGAGTTTATAATGAAAACCTTGAAAAAGATGATGTTGTTCTGTTATTGGTCAATTTTTATATTGAATTCGACAATACTCTTGTGGGTTAAGATTATTGGGTTTCCATGCTATGTCATGTTTCTAAGTCAATTTAAAATAAGTTTTGATGATGGTTTGACGATGATGCCGCTTTACTCGCGTGCACATCTAACCGAGAAACTATTGGGACACCGTGTCTACTATGTTTGTTTTCATTTTTATTCCGATTAAAGTTCGTGATTGAATGGTATTTGTGCTTGGTTTCGATGAAGGATTAGTGTCGCCGCGTTTATTTGCATGGGATATAACCAAGAAACCGTTCGGGCAGCGGTGACTTACTGTATAATTGTTTTAAATTCGAGTCGGAAAGTACATTTTATTTGGTTTGTTCCGAACAATTGAAGTTGTGGTGAATAACGTTAGTGTATAGTTTCGATGAGAGTTCGGCATCGACACGTTCATATGCGTAGGATGTGAACGAGAAACTGTTGGGATATCATATTATGGTGTTGTTCTCATTTTTAAATTTCGATTGAAGTTTTACGATTGATGGATATTTGAAGTTTGACTTGGTTTCGATGAAGGTGATGTTGTTTCCGCGTTTATTCGCGTAGAAACCTAGCCGAGAAACCATTTGGCATTTATTTGTTTTGTTTCAATGATGGTTTAATGATTATACCGCGTTTAGCCGCGTGTAAATTTAACCGAGAAACATGTTGAAACACCGTGTATTATGTTATTCTCGTTTCTTTTTACTTCGATTGAATTTGAAATAAGGATTCCATATTGGTTTCGATGATGGTTCAAGGTCTATGTCGCTTTATTTGCGTAAGACTTAACCGAGAATCAATGATGGAATCTCGGATGCAATGACAATGGTGTTTCGGTAGTTTAATTGATTTAAGTGGAATTTTTGAGTGTTTCTTAATATAATTAAGTTGCTGCCCGTTTTCAGTTTATGCGGTTTAAAATGTGTTTAAAACTCTATTTTCCACGTTTTTCGATTGATTAATAGCATGAGTTCTTTGGTTAGTCCATTTGTAAATCGATAACATATTTGACTTTGAATTCTTCATTCATAAAGTTGCATTTTTTGTTTTCACTTTTTATTTGCACTATTGCTACTAATATGTGTTGTATTTGTGTAGACATTCAAGGATGTGGTTCAAACATACATTTTTTACTGTTGCATTTATATACATTTTTTTTATATATACTGTTATTTATATTTATGTTACTATTTAATATTTAATAATGTGTATTAAAATACTTAGTATTTTATTTTTATACTGTAAATATAATTATACTTAGTATTATTTTTATTTCATATATTTAGTATTGTAAACATATATTATATACATACTATTATTATTATACTTTATCTATTAATTCGTAAATAAGTTTGAATTTAATTATATTAATCTTCTTTGTGTTGCAATTTTAAAATTTTAATTCAATTTAGTTTTTGAATATGTATGAACACAAGTATATTATTTAATCTCTTAGAATTAGTTCATATAATCTATTCTATATAATAAAATACAATAATCGATATTTAAGTTTTACCGCATTTAGTTTCCGTTTGTATGCTTTAAACATAATCAATTTACTGTTTTCTTTTTTAATTTCAATTTATCCCCATTCGAAAAATTGTGTCCCAATCCCCTTGATGCATTGTAAATAATTTATCGCTTTCCATTTTATTTTACAGTTTAATCCCCATTTATAATTTATGTATCCCTCTCCCAAAAACAATTCTTGTAATAATTATCTAGTGCACATTTATTTTATTTTTCACTTACACAAAAACCAAAAATCTTTTTAAAACTAATAACGTGAATCATTTTAAACACGTAATCGAAGCTAAGAAGCGTCGCGGTGACCACACATGCACACATGTACGCTTGATCCTGGGCCTTCTTACATTGAGCCTATTTCGATCAATTGTTCCAATTGGTCGTCTTAGTAGACTAGCCCACTTTGCTAGTACACATGTGATTTAATTATTTTATACTTAGGTTGGCCACCTTGTATGGGCTTTGTCGATTTTACTTGTGATTTACAATTATCTCGATCCTATTCTTTCTCCATTCACCAAGCATTTAAAACACTTTCAATAAAATTCGACCCAACGTCGAGTCTTCTTCTCAAACCTCGATCCAACGTCGAGTTATTTTCAAAAATCAATTTTTCTACAAAACAAAAAACATGGTGCTATGGTATTTAAGTAAATCGTTAGAGGATAGCCCGACGATTTAATTAAAATGTAAAGTATTTGGGCCATTAGAGGGTAACCCAATGACTTAAATAATTTATTCCATACACTTAATAAAAGTGAACTTTGTTTCACCTCACTCTTTTCATAATAAAGATTTTGGATGAGAGATGATCGGTTGACCTCAATCACCAATCTCGAGTATTGAATCGTTAGAGGATAGCCCAACGTTTTGGTACTTGTCATCCACAATTTAAAATCAATTCCAACACATTCAATATCTTTTGTGTGCTCCAAGCACCATTTACCTTTAAACCCTTTTCAAGATTAGACATGATTCATTTATAAATGAGATGTTTCTTCCTTTATTCCCAAGGTTTTGACTTCTCACTTGAGTACGGGCGTTCTCAAACCCTCCCTCATGTTGGTGCGTAGTCCTTTATTCTTTATCACACCTTGTGGATGTTAGATGAGTCTTCTCCTTTAAAATGACGACTTGTCTTTTCATTTAAAATCAATCAACAAACAATCATTTTCTAGCCGAACTACGGCTCGACTTTCCATTGCACGAGGGAGTAGGCACTAAGTCTTACGACCAAAGGCGAACAAAAATAATAAAAACATTTCTTCTCTCTTTCTTTCTCATTTCAAACTTAGAAGATCGTAAAATTTTTACACTAACACACAACCACACTTTGAACTAAATGGGTACCATCGAGTACGATGGATGTAAGGGGTGCTAATACCTCCCCTTTGCATAACCAACTCCCGAACCTATATATCTTTAATTTCGTAGACCGTCTTATCCTTATCTCTCGTGGGTTTTATCTATATTTTCCCGTTCTTTCTAGAACAAATAAAATTAGGTGGCGATTTCATTGTTGTTTTGAAAATTATTTAAATAATGATTTTTGAAAAATCGAGTTGCTTCACATAGCAAACTTCTGAATTGATCAGATAATGATGATTAGAGGCGTGCCCCATGCGCAGGAATGCAACTGCATTTGCAAACAGGAGATATCTCGTGTTCAAAATCTTAACATGTCCCGGTATGTTTGACCTTCAAGAAGAAACTTCCCTGAAAAGGAGTGCCCCAATATCCTGTATTCTGAAGCAATACTCTACTGATCGTCAGTAATTCGAAGGAACTGGTTATTCTGATATGGGAATATCATGTTTTGACATGATCTTTAGAGATGCTTCAACCCCCTTGAAATAACTCATTAGATTTACTGAATCTCAGAGTGACGGACTTTGCATAAGTGGATGAGATACCCCAGGATGAACATTGGAGAGACTCCAACGTCTCGAAGTAGTTGCTTCAGATCAACAACATGTGATTAGTTTACTGATTGGAGTGAAATGACCACCATAGCCTTGGAGACTTCCACGTCTCGAGGTAATGCTTCAAGTTTGAATCATGAAGCGGTTGTCCCAGTTAACCGCTCTTTGAAGGACCAAATCATCTGGCGATTGCTCCTAAGGACCTGCCTCAGTTAGCGGAAATTGAGAAGTCAATTTGATTTGATTGCCCCCAAGTTACAGAATCTTGAGAAAACAACTTATGATATGCTCAATCGGGTCTTTAAACGCCCTGCCCCTTGATACAAATAACTGATAACTCAAGAAAATAATCCAGTTTCTCTGCCTTGGACAAAGTTAAACTCTTCATTGATGTTCATTATGAGAACTTCTTCAATGTCAAATAATTGTTTTACATGTAGAAGAATGTTTATTGTGACAATTATAATGCAACCTTTATGCGTGTTGAAGTTTTGTATGAAAAACATTAGGACTTTTTTTTGTGAGCGAAACAATTTTAGAGTGCAACGTTGAAAATTTTTCTTTATGAAAGATAAGACAAGCATATGATACCAACACAAATACTTAACACACACTGTAGGAATCAGGTAAACGCGATCTCTTCGTTGTATGCTTTTGAATTAACCCATGCTTCAATTAGGAATTTTGAGGGTTGTAACGTGGTCTGGTTCACGGGTTTTTAGAAAAAAGATTTTTAGGCTCAAAATATTTGGTGCCCGCCCATTCTCCATGACGTTCTTCAGTCCTAAGTTTAACTATATTGATATGAGCATTCATCTCTCAAAAGGCGTTATGATGGTTGAGGAACCAATATGAGGTTTCTTGGACACGACAGTCACTCACATTTTGTCTTTGGTGTTTAAACCACACGACTTGTTCTTTGCTCAAGATTTTTTTGTAGTCCTTTTTTACTGCCTTCCGGGATTTTTTCTTTCCCTGACTTTTGCCTAAGCGACTTATTACTAAGTTTTGTGGAGTGAAAGCTTCATGAAATTTATTAAGGTCAAAAGTGCCAAAGCCAACACTCATTTTGTTACAAGATTCGACCGACATAACCATAACTTCATTGTCAAAGAGACACTCGACCACAACGAGGGGTTGGCTAGACAAGAGTACATGGTTAAGCTACCATCTCGTTGGTGTGACTATGGAAAGTTTCAAGAATTTCAAATGCCATGCTCTCATGTCATTGTGGCGTGTGCACATGTTCATCAAGATGCACTACTACTTCTTTCTCCAATTTACAAGTCAGAGACCTTTCTCAACGTATACAACAATGCCTTTGAACCGGTAGTAAAACTAGATTATTGGCCTGCGTACGAAGGGGAAGTAGTTTGGCACAACAGTCAAATGCAAAGAAATAAAAAGGGTCATCTCAAAAGCAAACATATCACAACTGAAATGGACGACCTTGACAAACTAGAAAGAAAATGCGGTCTATGCCGTCATGTCGGACACAATCAAAAAAATTATCTCGCACGTGCTACAAGCTCGACATCGTGAAATTTGTATGGAAATTTTCTGCACTATTTAATATTATAACGAAACTTTTTTTCATTAATAGCATTTCTTACATCCATGAATACGTAGACAACAAAATAAAACACAACACGATTAAAACAACAACAGAAACAACATGAAAATATAACTTAAAACACCAACTAAAACAACATGAAAATATGACATCAACAACACAAACAAAAATTTAAGATACTACAACCTCAAAACAATTTCATCGGATCCATACATCATCGCGATAACATCTACGTCTGTTTTGACTTCCTCCAACCAAATTCGAGGTTGTCCAATTGTGAAGTTCATGGTTGTTCTCTTCCTCTGGATCATTCTAATTTCTTCGTCAACTTCTATTTCTCCCTCTAACCATCACATCATCTCTTTCTTAAGTTTCGCCATGGTAAAAATGGCAAAATTTCATTTTCATCGGAGGTTTGGAGATCGAGAAAACAACGTATCCATCTCTGTTATGGATGTATGGTGATGTCATGACAAAAAAAAAGAGAGAGTATGAGATGAGAAGTTGAGAAAATGTGAAGAATGAAGGAGACATGGGTGTTGTATTTATAAAAAAAAATACAAATACACGCAGGAGCCATCTGAGATGGCTCCTACATGTAACAGCCATAAGGGAGGCGCCATCTGGGATGACTTGTGTTAAGGGAGGCGCCAACTGGAATGACGCCTATGTTCATTTGTTCAGTGCAGGAGTCATCTCAGATGGCGCCTAAGTGTGTTTATTTCTTGAAACCTGGTTATTTGCGTAAATATTTTCAAAACATGGTTATTTGCGTATTTTTTTTAATACATGGTTATTGCAAAAAAAATTCTGTTTTTGTTTGTAATAATTCTATTAAAAAAATTTATAATATGAAATTTTTTGTTTTAATAATTATTCTTAAAATATTATTTTATATATTTTATCATCTTAATTAATTTTTTTTTTGGGATATCGAAGCTTCAAAATATCACATAATTTTGAAGCTAGTTCAAATAATTATGATTTCGACTATATTTTCTATCTTTAATAATATATGTTTATATTATAGGATATCAAAATTAATTTTAATTTTTTTATTCAAAATTTTTATAATATTTTAGAAAACAATTTAATAAAATTCATTGTTAAAATTCAAAAAAAAATAAAATTTAAAAGTAAAATAAACCGTTCCTTTATATGTTTGATTGTTTGAATATTTTAGAGAGGGAAAGTTGTCCGTAAATATAAGTATTCTATTAAATTTCTAGACATATTTGTTAGTAATTTTGAAATACGTTTTTAATTAAAACTACTGATATTCAATCAAAATAAAAATTTGATATCAATTTTAAATATACTCATACACAAAGGGCAATTTAGTAACACCGAATTTTTTCCAAAACGAATATTTTAAAAATATATTAAAAATATTTGATATCTTTTAAAGGAATAGTTTTGTATAGAATGGTTCTTATTTTTTTTTTAATTTTCATTATACTATAAATATTTAAAAGATTTATTTAAATCCTTTAAAAGACTATTTCAATACAAATTTTGAGATTTTTAGTTTTTTTTAATATTGAATAAAATTAAACCCTCTTAAATTCTACGAACCAAAATCCTTTAAAGTTGATCAAATATATGTATCGAAAGACTAATGTGCTGATACTCTAACTAAGACATGAATTAATCTCCATAAAGTGTTGTGTATCCTTAATATTTATCGTGATTTCATGTCTCAATTATTAGAGAAAGACTGTGAGATTTTCTATTCCAGTTGATATGGTGTAATCTTTTCTCTAACTCTCAATTTAATAAAAAATATGTTAGCTTTAAAGGTGGTAAAACGGGCTGCGTATTCCGTCTCATTTCATGTTAAACCCGTCAAAAAAATTGCAGGGACGAATAAATCCGTCAAATAAAAATTTAGTTTGTTCTACCAAAAAAGCGAGTAGGTGGACGAACTGCTTATTTTTTTCATTTTTTATATTTTATATTTTATATTTTAGTTTTCTTATTATATTAAAATTTCTTTTTTTATATTTCAATTAGATTTTTCATTTATTTTTTAGAATAATATTTTATAAACATGATTTTAACAAAATTTACTTAAAAAATATTTCCTACATTCACAATAAATCTATAAAATAAAACTATCAATAATTAGACTTATTAGAATTAACTTAAATAAATAACAGACTTTTATAGGTGTAATAAGTATAGGTGCAAACAAAAATTTATTATTCATTAGTTGTTATAAACAAAAGACCACATATATTAAAATTTACTTTATATTTCATTGTTAAATATTTGCTTCTCTCTCTTGTTCAAGTTTTAATAAAACCTTTACCAGTTTTTTAATGTTTTCTTGCTCATGTAAGTTCTTTTTTAAGAAGTATTTTTCGTATTCTCCTTGATGGGTCATTCAATTTGAGTTGAAAATCTAATCTTTTTGAAGTATTTGAAATTACAATGTCTTTTACTTGGTTGCTAAGAAAAATCTTGAAAAAGGGAGTGTTTTGAATTATTTGTATTGTCTTCTTGAAAGTGTTGACGTGGATGACAATAACCATAGGCGTGTATTTGGTTAACAAGGGTGTGAAGCAATTTCTCGTTTTCATTTTCTTTTTTTCTGTTATTAAGGTTTGTGGTTATTTTTAGAATTATTGTTGTGCATAAACTAAGATATGAAACATTTAAAAATTAAACCAATACTTGTTGCATGTTTTCTAGGGATGGATTATTTTGTAACAAATTTAGCAGAATCTGTCTCTTTTATTTCTCTATTTGATTCCTTTCTGTTTTCTCTGTTGATTAAACTGAAATCTTTTAAACTAAGTTTTCTATGCTTTAAATATGTAAAAATGTTTCAGCTCAAGTATCATTCATATTAAACATTTTCTCTTTTCATTTTGCATATTCTGTATAGTAATAGAGAAAGAAGAACTGCAGCATGTGCAACAGGTCAAATAGAAAACCGTCTCAAACACAAGAAGAAATGCAGCATGAGACCTGTGATTTGCTTGTGTTTTCAGCCACAGATGATGTTATAGCTTTTAAAGAGGCTGTTGAAAAAGACAATCATGATGTTAATGAGGTAGGGTTGTGGTATGGAAGGAGGATTGGCTCAAAGGAAATGAGATATGATGAGAGGACACCTCTCATGATTGCTTCCTTATTTGGAAGCAAGGGTGTATTGTCTTATATTCTTGAAACCGGTCGTGTTGATGTTAACCAAGCGTGCGGATCGGATAGGGCAACTGCTCTTCATTGTGCTGTTTCTGGTTGTTCTGCTGCTTCTGCTGAGGTTATCAAGCTTTTGCTTGATGCCTCTGCTGATGTTAATTCTGTTGATGCGAACGGTAACCGGTGCATTGACTTGATTGTCATGATGCCTAATAGTATCTCCGGTTCAAAGAGGAGGTTACTACAAGGCATACTAGATGGTACTGATGATGACAGTGATTTCCTTAAGGAAGTAGGTTTCCAAATGGAGAAGCTGAAGCATCATCAAGAAGATATAAGTACACCTCGAATTGAGAAGAAAGATTATCCGATTGATCTATCCATACCCGACATAAATAACGGAATATATAGTACTGATGAATTTAGGATGTATATATTCAAAGTGAAGACTTGTTCAAGGGCTTATTCTCATGATTGGACTGAGTGTCCCTTTGTTCATCCAGGGGAAAATGCAAGGCGCCGTGATCCGATGATATATCATTACACCTGCGTCCCTTGTCCCGAGTTTCGGAAGGGTTCATGCAGCAAAGGGGATGCTTGTGAATATGCGCATGGTATTTTTGAGTGCTGGCTTCATCCTGCTCAATACAGAACAAGGTTTTGTAAGGATGAGAACGAATGCACCCGAAGAGTCTGCTTTTTTGCACACAAACCCGAGGAGCTTCGCCCGTTGTATCCTTCTACTGGTTCTGCTTTGCCTTCACCTATATCCTATTCAAATTCACCTAGTGCTTCTTCAATGGATTATTTCACACTGAGCTCTCCGTCCAGTTCGTCACAATCCATGTCGACACCGCCTTTGACTCCATCCGCAGCGTCATCTCCCGCAGGTGGAACCATGTGGCCAACTCAATCTCATGCTGCAGTTCCTACACTTCAGTTGCCGAGAAGCAGATTGAAATCTGCATTGAATGCTAGAGACGATACTGAATTTCTCGAACTTGAAAATCGCCTTATGCAGAAGCAAATGATTGAAGAGATGACAGGCCTTTCATTCCCTTCAAATAGGCTTGCAGGTGTGAATCCTGCTAACCTCGAAGACATTCTCGGTTCTCAGATACCATCTCCAACATCAATTCACGCGCATCCGAATGTGACTCAGCAACTTTGGGGCTTTTCTTCTGACCTTTGGGACTCAAAAATTGATGTCTTGGCTATCGAGCGCAACAGCATGGAGAGCTTTAGTTCTAAGCTTCCTTCTGCTACCTCAGTTGCTATGGAGCCCTATAATAACTTCTCTGGTTGGAGCTCCCCTGATGGAAAATTAGACTGGTCTATCTGCGGCGATGAACTGAATAAGATGAAGAAGTCTTATTCTTTCGGCTTCCAAAATCAAAGTTGCAATTCAACAATGGTTGCACAAAATGCTGATGAGCAAGGTGTATTACTAAACCTGGAATCATGGTTCTGAGGTATCTCTATAGTAGCTTATGTATTAAATGATTATCATACATTTTTAATTTTATAGTTATTGAGCACGTATAGGTGACATTTTCTTGAAAAAATGTAAAATGTCCAATATATAAAAGTTGGAGAGAATGCAAGTATTTTGCATCAGTACCAACTTGTTACTACTACTAGAGTATAGTATCTTGTTCAATTTCCCCCCTTAATTATTTGCTTTGTTATTAGTTATGTTCAAATGAGTTGCAAGTTTCCAGCAACCAAGAGAATGATGATTATTGTGTTTCCAAATCTATTTCTGTCAAGAGAATGACTTTAAAAGAATTAGATCGTCAACACTTCATCAAAAATCACGCAACAAATTATAGGTCGAAGTCAGTGTATAAATGATTTGCTTCTTAGTAGGCCACTTTCTTAGATTTCCTCTAGTTAGTTACAACACATAGTTAAGTTGGTTGGAGACTTTGCCAAATTTTCCCTAGTAAGTTACCGTACATAGTTAGTCAGTTGAATCAGTTGCATGTGCTACAAGTTCCCGTGGCTATATATACACAGCTATTGTATCTTCTTTCATTCATTTAATTAATCAACAACATATTTCATTACAACTCATATGGAGACTGTGAGATTGGTCTCCGGGATGGTGATGAACAAAGGGAGAGCTATATGGAGAGTGTGTTACGGTGGCGGAGGAAAACGTGACGACGGAGAGCGTTTGAGAAGATGAAGAGATGAAGGGCGTGTGAGGTTCAGTATGAGGAAGGAGGGCGTGTGAGGTTCAGTATAAGGAAGGAGGTGAACGAAGAAGAGAATTGCAGAGAACGAACGAAGAATAACAAAAATAGGGTTTATGTTTTAATTTTTTTAAAAAAGACCTTAGCCAACGCTTTTTCAGAAAGCGCTGTCTAAGGTGGGGCCTCTAGGAGTGCTTTCGGAAAGCCCTGCCTAAAGGGGGCCCTCTAGAAGCGCTTTCTGAATAACCTTAGACGACGCTTTTAAAAAGTGCTTTCTAAGGGAGTCCTTTAGCAGCGCTTTTCCAAAGCGCTGTCTAAGGCCCCCCTTAGACAACTTTTTCTATATCTTTCGTACTTTTTCCGTGTTTTTTTTTTGCTTTAGGTAGCGCTTTCTAGAAAAAGCGCTGCCTAAAGTGCGTTGTCTAAAGTACTTTTTGGCGTAGTGATGGTTTCCTTTGATTTTTGTTTTTGTGAGTTGAGAGAATTAGAGAGAAAATTCTTGAGATTTGATAGGAAAGTTAAGCAAATGATTGTGTGTTTCCAAATTGTGAAGGGGAAAATTTATTTATAGTGTGAAAAATTGGGCCTTGGATCCTCAATTAAGCCCAAATCGCGATTATCCGAATAATTTTCGTGTACAGTCCAGAACAACCAAATCTGTGCAAAATTTGAAGTCGGACTCTAAACAAAAAATGTCCGGAACGCGATTTTGCTTAAGGTGAAAATTTTCTACTCAATCGGACGAACGGTCCAGGCGATACGAATTTTTGAAGTTTCAGCACACTTTTCGGGCATCTGACACATGCAGAATTTTTATTGCGCTCTTTAGAGAGATTTCCCGAACGAGGGTCTTCTGATCAAAATATGAACTCGATGTCTCCGTGACAAATGAAGCCAACAAAATTTGTGAACTTTTGGCACTGGTCCCACCTTATTTCGATAAAAATCAAGCGAGATATGATTTCTCCAACTTCGCGTATCAGATAAATAATGCTCCGTTCGTCTAAAAATCAATTTCGAAGAATAAAAAACTGCTCTTAAATGGTGAATATTTGGCTCTGGACTTGTGAATAAAAGTCGTAGAGGACTTCAATACGGAATTTTAGACACCAGCCCTGCTCTATTTCAATGTTCCATCTAGGAGTTATGACCTTTTTAGCGCACCGAGAACACGATACAACACTAAAAATCAATTTATCCTACTTGAAAGATCAATTTCTTTTAGGGATTTCTTCATACAATTTGCTTCCGACTTTCAAACGAAAGTTGTAGATAATAATGAGAGGGACTTTTCAGTCAAAAATTGTCAGAAAATAGACAATCACTTTCGCTTCAAAGCTTATGGTGATTGAAAACTTACAACTCAATAGGTGTCCTTTTCAAGTAGAAATACTCGAGAGGCTCACAATAAACAATTAACAACCAAAAGAATGAACAACCAACAATAAAAAACTAGACTTCTAAATCTGGAATGACCAACTTGCAAACAAGGTTTACAACCCTTAAATAGAGTAACAACAACTAGGGTTGCTTTATTCACAAGTCTTTAGCACCTCCTGTCTTCTTTCCTTGAAAGTAGGGTATTAAATCTCCAAATATATTTCTCAAGGCGTTCTCAAGCTTCCTTAGTCGAAGCATACAAATAACAAAAAAAATTGACTTCCTAAAATTCCGCACTTCTGTTAGTTTCAAATGTCAGGACATCTGTTGTGACATCTGCATCTTCAATAAATTTCAAGGCATTTTCTGAGCAAAATATTTTACCAAAATTACTGTCAATCCATATAACTAACAAACTCCCCCTTTGACAAATTTTGGCTAAAACATTATGTGGGGTGCAAGCCATACAATTAAAAACAGCATCGCAATTAACATATGCATTTAAGCACACATATAAGAGAAGCACAATAAAATCAACATTACAGTCAAAACAGAGATATCAACGGATAAATAACATAAATGTTCCAACATTAGTTAGAATATTCATAGATGCAACACTTTACTCCCTCTGCACATAGCACACACAGATGCACAATTGACAAATAAAAGTTCCCCTCCTGCACAACAGCTTCTCCTCTTTGTGGAAACACATAGTATCTTCAATGATAAAAAATTAACACATCAACTTCTTCTCAATATAAGAAGCACACAAACCACATCAGCTTCTACAAGAAGCACACAAATCACAATTGACACATCAGCAGTAAAAACACAACTAACACATAGCAGCAGCTCCCCCTTAGCATAGTCATCACTTCAGCTGCACACAAGTGGAATCACAAAAAAAAAAACAAACACAACACAGTCATAAACACTCATAAACGCTCACAATTGCAACAATTCACAACTGCTCCCCCTTTTTAGCCATAATTGGCCAAACCATTAAGAAAAATTCATGGAGAATGACATAATTAAATACTAGATTCAACTAAGTCACTAATAGCTAATGTTAAGTACAACCCAAAACTAAAACAAATTTTATTCACTTAAGTGCCAAAATTTCATAACTGAGGGATAAACAAATGACAGATGGAAACACAATCAACATCTTCAGGCACCACCAATGTTCTACATAACTTGCAGACTCTCCACTTCCGTCACTTCCTTCTTCTCCTAAGCCTGCTTCATAAGAGCTTTGAGTTGCTGAATTGTTTGCTTCTTCTTCTGGTGCTTCTTCAGCAGCACTTGCAGCAACATTGTTCTTCAGAGCTAGGATGATCTCTTCAAGTTTCAGATTCCTTGCTGTGCTAATTCGTATGACCTCATCCAATTATCTACAAGTTGCAGTAAGTTCAGCAATTACATCCCCTTTATTTTTTGTTTTCAGTTCAGCACCAGCAGATGTTGAGACAATGTCTGGGACATGTGCTCCAGCAAATAACTTCTGATGCAGTGACAAAAGGGGTATCTCTTTTACATTCAGCATCCAAGGTTGTAGACAAAATTCTAGGATGTTGATGAAGTACTATTCCAGTTATGAGAGTGGGGAAAGTTATAGGAAGCTTTGTGGCACAAGTTTCAACATGCTTAAGGGTATGATCATAAATATAAGTACCATAGTCAAATGGTATCTTCATGCCAACCGCATAGATGAATTTGCCCAATCCCACTGAGATGGTTGAAGAGTGTTTGGTTGGAACCCGGTTTGCTGCTCCAATTTTATGCAAAATTGCATACTTCACACTCAATTTTCCAGCAGATAGCTTCTCCTTCATAGGCCAGGTTTTGACTTGATTTGCAGTTATAGTCCTGCACAATTGGTCATCAGTGACTTCAAGCTCAGTTTCTTCCTTCTCACTTCTTCCTAGATACTTATTGATGATGACAGATGATAACTTTACACACTTTCCTCTGAAAAACACCCTCTTAAATTCTTGGTTTTTCTTGTCATTACAGTCTTCAGGGATGTTAACTATGAATTTCTTGACCAGGGTGTCATAGCACTTTGATAACTTTGTTACTGTCTTCATCAGCCCTACTTCAGAGATCAATTTCATAACTTCCTTTCAAGCCAAGGCATCTTTTCCTAACTCCCTCTCCAAGGCCATTCTCCTCTGATATATGTATTTCCATCTTGCAGCAAACTTGATGGAATGGAATGAGATGTTGTCAGTAGGAGCATCAGGGACACTGTCATTGGTTCTCTGAACTATTGACTTCTTCACCGGTGAGATGTATGGGACATCAATCTCGACACCATAATCAGAATCAAATTCTGATCTTATTTTACTCTTGTTGGCTGATGGAGTAGCTTTGCTCCACCCTTTTGGAGGACCATACATAACCTTCTTCTTGAAAGGTTTGGATGGGGTGCTGGAAGCAACAACCTTGCCCTTTCTTGTTTTTCACTCTTTTGGAAATTCCATGGTTAACATTAATGATCAGCTCATTATCAAACAAGGTATCCACATCAATACCAACCTCATCTATATCTTTCTCAGTTCTCTTATCAGTTGAATCAGTCTGTTTTTCTTGAGGAGTTTTCTTCAGGGATGATGTTCCAACATCAGTCGTGACTTCATCAAGAATTGCTTCTTTTTCAAGATTCTCTTGAGGAGTCTCTTCTTCCCTCATAGATGATTCAGTGTTCTCTTTTGGAGCAACTTCACCAGACATTTGAGCAAGAGGGATGGTGATCCCTTCAACCGGTAAACCCACACTTAGGGTATCAACAACTAACCTTCTTATTACCCTGTCTCCATCTGCAACATTTTGAATAGTTTCATCATTAGTGGGTTCAAATACATTACCTCCAACTGAAATATGAGTTATCATTAGTTGTCTTTCATGACGGGTGCGAAGCTTTGTAGGTCTTGCATCCGAACAAGGAATCATGGAAAGAGGAACAATGTTTAAGGCTTCTTCAGTTGGAATACTTTCGCTAGTGTTGCTTGATCTTGGTGTAGTATGTTGAGACATCTTGATGATCAAGTGTGGAAGATTGATTTTCTGAGGATTGAAGGTGGAGACTTTATAGTTCTCAAGAAGAGTATAACGTGTGGTGAAACTGTGAGATGTTTGAATTTGGGGTGGTCCTTTTATATGTTGCGCGTTATGTTTCAATATTGTTGAGTGATATTTTGAACATTTAAGCTCTTTAATGATGTTCCCACACGCTTTTAATTGCTATAACTTCTTTAGAAAATAGACCCCTTTCTCTCTTCTTGAATATTCATATACATTCCATCCTCTTGAATGATTATTGGCCAACTTTAGTTCAGAGAATTTCCAGACCAAATTCATAGTTCTTCTTTCAGCAGAATGGTCATTAACTTTAAAAGAATTAACTAATGTCATGACATTTATTGGGACATTTAGATCACACTTTTAATTGCTATAACTTCTTTAGAAAACATACCCCTTACTTTCTTCTTGAACATTCATATACATTCCATCCTTTTGAATGATTATTATCCAACTTTTGTTCAGAGAATTTCCAGACCAAATTCATAGTTCTTCTTTCAGCAGACTGGTCATTAACTTTAGAAGAATTAACTAATGTCATGACATTTATTGGGACATTTAGATCAGTTAAACTCAGACTCTTCTTTTCTTTATGAACACTCATGACTTTAATTTGTTTGACCTTTACATAGGTAGTGAGAGTTGCATCTAGAGGGACCCATAAATAAAAGTTATCTTTGTTCCTTATTCCCTTCATAGTAACTTCACTTTATTTTTATTAATGATACATTCAACTTTTGTGAAGTTCACATTGAATCCTTGATCACACAGTTGACTGATGTTGATTAGGTTAGAGGTCAACCCTTTGACAAGTAATACGCCTTCAATGTTAGGGATCTTTGTACTGTGTATCTTCCCACTTTCCTTGATTTCACCCTTCATTCCATCTCCAAAGTTGACATACTCATTTGGATGATCTTGAAAATTGACCAATAAGTTTTTGTCTCCTATCATATGCCTTGAGCATCCACTGTCAAAATACCAGTCTTCTGTGGTCTTCACTGTAGAAGCAGTGTGAGCCAAGAAACATGGTATATTTTCTTTGGGAATCCACTGTTTCCTAGGATTAACTTGAGCCACATTTGAATGATGTGTAGAGTTGGGATAACCATACAACTTGAAACAAAATGGCTTTATGTGACCATATCTTCCATAGTAATGACATCTCCGGTGTTTATGTCTTTTGTTAGGCTGTTTGTAGTTGTTCCTTCTATGATGTTGGAACATCTTATTCAACATCTTAGATTTAGCCTGAATTTGAGTAGATTCTGAAGAAGATTCCTTGGTACCACTGTACCCTAGACCACTCATGTCTCCTGCTACTCTTCCAGCTTGAAGTATCTTGTCCAGTGTCTTAGATCCACTGTTTAGTATCTTGACAGATATTGTCATTTGATCAAGGTCACCCTTTAGGACAATCACTTCACTTTCCAACTTCTTAATCATCACTAGACGTTCCTTCCTTATGTCTTGCCGTTGTATTATGAGCTTATTGTGCTTCTCATTCTCCTGGACTACTTCAACATTTTTGATGCATAGTTCCTTATATGTAGCAGCTAGTTTTTCAAATGTCAATTCTTCATCACTTGAGTCTCCATCAGAAATATATGTACCAGTCAGAGCTGTTACATGTTTGGATGATTCTCCACCTGCTTCACTCTCCGAGTCTTCATTTGACCATAGTATATTCAATCCTTTGTCTTGTCTTTTGAGATAGTTTGGACAATCCCATTTGATGTGCTCAAAGCCTCCACATTCATAACACCTTAGCTCTCTATCTTGAGTAGGTCTTTCCCCAGCTTCTGCTTTTTTCCCAAAGTTACTTGTCCTACTGATATCATATGGGATGTTCCGGACATTTGGTCTTGAGCTACCATCCATTATTTTCAGAACTTTATTGAACTGTCTTCCTAGCATGACAATCTTTCCTTAATATTTAGATCATATTCCTCACTTTTCTCTTCAGTGTTGGACTTGAATGATATGCTTTTAGACTTCTTCTCAGACCTCTCATTAATACTCATCTCAAATGTTTGGAGTAAACCCACAAGTTCATCCACTTTCATGTTGTTGTTATCCTGAGCTTCTTCAATAGTTGTTACTTTCATATCAAATCTCTTAGGTAGAGATCTGAGCATCTTCCTTACCAGTTTTCTTCTGGTATCTTCTCTCCTAAGACATTGCAAGTACTAGCTATTTCAAGAATATTCATATGAAATTACTAAATGATTTCTTCTTCCTTTATTCTCAGATTTTCAAACTTAGTTGTGAGCAATTGATGTTTTGACATCTTAACCTTGGAAGTGCCTTCATGAGTAGTTCTGAGAATTTCCCAAGCATCCTTGGCCACTTCACATGTGTTGATCAATCTGAAGATGTTTCTGTCAACTCCACCGAATATAGCATTCAATGCCTTTGAATTTTCAAGGTCTAGTTCATCATCTTCCTTTGACCAATTTTATTCAGGCTTTAGCTCACCAGTAAGTTGATTATCAGCTCCAATTATGATAGGATGAGTCCATCCTTTCATAATAGCTTTCCAAGCCCTGTTGTCCAAGGAATTTATATATGCTGCCATCCGAGGCTTCCATAGATCATAATTAGAACCATCCAGAATGGGTGGTCTATTCAAGAATATCGCCTCCTTGTCTATGTTACCATAAAGTATCTTCCCTAGATCTCACCCAGAGATAGATCAGGATGTCTGCTCTGATACCAATTGAAATTATGGTATCAGATATAAGATGTCGAAGGTAATGTCACGATACTAATATCTTCTATGAACATAGTTTAACATAATAGAATTTAAAGAGTGCAGAAAAACAATAAAACCATAGAGAGTTGTTAACCTAGTTCGGTTCTAACCAACCTACGTCTAGGGGCTTCCAAGCCAGGGATGAAGTTCACTATCATCAATTTAATTTGGAGGGAAACCTTCCCTGTTTACACTCCTCACTTAATCAGACTACCCAGTGACCCTTCTACCTAAGATACCACACTTAGATATGAGAACCTCCGCTCATTCCCTAAGTCACACATTGTGACAC
This sequence comes from Vicia sativa, assembly GCA_021764765.1. Taxonomy (NCBI): domain Eukaryota; kingdom Viridiplantae; phylum Streptophyta; class Magnoliopsida; order Fabales; family Fabaceae; genus Vicia; species Vicia sativa. Next base: position 162,058,476 of record CM038794.1, read on the forward strand.
TCAACAAAATCAAAAACTGAAGACACTCTTCAAAGACACACAATCACTCTCACTTCAAAGCTTATGGTGATTGAAAACTTACAACTCAAAAGTCGTCCTTCTCAAGTAGAAATACTCGAGAGGCTCACAATGAATAATTAATAACCAAAAGAATGAAAAACCAACAATAAAAAATTAGACTTCTAAATGCTGGAGCAGCCACCCGCAAAACAAGGTTTGTAGCCCTTAAATAGAGTAACAATAACTAGGTTTGCTTTACTCACAAGTCTTCAGCACCTCCTGTCTTCTCTCCTTGAAAATAGGATATTGAATCTCCAATATATTCTTTGGCGTTCTCAAGCTTCCTTAGTCGAAGCATACAAATAACAAACAAACGCCTTCCTAAAATTACGCATACATCGGTTTCACATGTCGGACATCGCATCTTGAGAAAATTTCAAGGCATTTTTGAGCAGAATGTTTTACCAAAATTGCTGTCAATCCATAGAACTAACAGAAACTCACAGTCTCTTTCACAAATTGGTATACTTAGAACCTGGTATCTTATAATATCTTTTAAAATTAATATATTATAATATATTTTTATATTAATTTATATGATCTCAAAATTAATATAAAATATTCTAACATTAATGCATAGATCAATGAATCGAATCGACCGGACCCAATATTTGCAAATCGCCCAGACCATATTACTTTTCCACTTTTTGATTTTTGGCAATCTCGAAATATGCTTTCTTTCTCTTTATCAACAAAATTTTTTAAGCCATATTCGAACAATCTCTACCTTAACATTAAACCGTGTTGATACCAATTTAACAATCAACAACATTGCTTCTCTCTACCAGGTTAAAACTCTAATCAATAATCTTGATCAAATTTAAACAACCATTGCATCTTGATCTCTCCACCTACATCCACTTGTTTCCAATTACCCTTTTCTTCTTAGGCAATTTAACAAGCCTTCAAGTATGATTTTTAACCAACCTTAACTCTACCTGTTTTCAAATGATTCCCTGAAGTTTTTTCTTCTTTTATTTTGTAGTTCTTCAGCCACATCAAAAACATAATAACCAAGATTAGCATAATTGTCCCTTTGAGATGTTACAATAACCCTCCTTATATTATCATGAGTCAAATGATAATCATATATATCTGTAACCGTTCTCTCACTACTGCTAGCATCCATATTAGGAAACTTCACCTTAAACTGAGTTTTCTCTATTATAGGTTATATCAGGTTTCTCCCTTGGTTTATCTAACACCTCACTTTCCCATAATAATAATAATAATATACATAATACATATTAGAGTCCACAAATGGGATGCCACATACTTCAAAAATTCATAAAGTCTAAAGTCACTTTATTACTTTATTTATTCAAAATAATCAACTATGCAGCGAATTAATCGAATAGTTCAGTTCCATGACATTACAACCTAAACAATAAATAAAACTCCACAAATGCGTGGTCCAACATAAGTATAATGGAAGATACGTAACAAATGTAATAATACAAAAACATAACAAAATTCTCAATTCTCGTGTTACGTATCAGAGCGACTCATAAGATTCGATCAGGTAACATTCTCTCTCCAAGCACTACTCGTGTACCTAATTATCTGTATTCTCAAAGAAGCACAAACACAATAACACAAAAGGGCTGAGAATTACATTCAACAAATATGCGGTGAATATCACATGCTAAGGAGTAGTAATCACACAATTCACACATTACACAATACTTCAAAACATAATCCATCATTCACATAGTACATCATCAACTCAAAATAATGTAATGCAATGAGACCGATATCATCTTAATGCATGTGGTACCATCAGGACATAAGCCCCTAATATAGTTCCAATTGTACAACACCAGAGTATACACCCTCAACATAACATCATTACAGGACAACAAAATCGCATAAGCCCTCACTAATGAAATGTATGCATTACCAAAATGCAATAACACCACTATATAACAACAAGGCTTAAGCCCTCTACATTTGCCAATAAGGTCACCACATCATTATCATCATGAAAGGTAATTAAGAAATTCACACAAAAGTCTCATGTTTTAATCCCATTTTCCATTACTAATAGTCTTCCTATACTTACTTAAGTCATACTAGTTCTTAAGAATCAAAAGAAATTGCACTGCACGCGAAAACGAGAAAGAAATTGCGAAAACAAATTTTTCTGCATCTCATCCTGCCCAAACGCGTACTACACATATGGATTCTTCCTTTCCCTTTTGATACGCGTTTAGCTCTTGTACCAAATGTCATACGCGTATGACCAGAGAGGATTTTCCCATAAAAACCTCTCCTAAAACCCCATATGCATAATGGATAGTCCATATGCGTATGGCATTCTCTTCATATGCGTGCCATATGCGTTTTGGCATTTTTTCCGTGCTGGCTCGGGGACAGGGCACGTATCATACGCGTATGACCAACCATGTTCCATAATTTCTTCTACAATCACACCAGTCCGATTCCTATTCATTTTGAATACTTCCAGTCTCATATTTTGGGTCTAAAACAGTGTTTCTACATCAAATAACATAAGGGCTTCATCTAATTTCATTCTATGAATCTACAACAACTTCCACATCAAATTCTTTAATTTTTGTCACATTCCTAGATCTATAATTTTCCAGATTTATGATTATATGGAACAACACAACAACAACATGTTCATGGCAAAAATTGGGTCACGAAATCCACATAAATCACAAAGAAATACAGAAATCAAACAAGAAAGGCATTCATCAATTTTTTTTATACAATCCTAAAGAGGAAAATGAACCCTCACTACCCTCTCATGTTAATATCACCATTTAGAGAACCCATTCACCCCCTTACCTTTGTTTGGAGATTTGATTCCTTCAACAATAGTGAGATTCTTCTTGCCCTAGTTCTTCCCTTCCCTTATCTAATTCTACGTAACAATAATTCTCCTAATTGGTCTAACCTTTCCTAAGTGTATTTTATTATTACTAAAACTAACCGATTAATAATAATAATAATAATAAAATACTAATAATGATAATAATAAAAATACTAATCATATTAATAAATACAATATTAATATTAGTATTCATCTCAATTTATAATACCATTAATATTTCATCAAAACTAGATTCCACCATAAAAATACTCAAACAATTCAAATTCAACAAATAATGACTAACTATTTAAATGGGGCGTTACAGTTTACACTATTCTCCATCTGAAGACATTTTCTTCCAACCAAGTAAGCTTTTTTAACCTCAGCTCTTCCCCAAAAACTCAATAACAACTCATCGGTAACATGCATTTTTATCCATTGAGTTCTACAAAATTCATTATACTCCTTTGAATCTTTCTCAAGGAAGTCATAACACTCAAATCTCATAGTTCTTCCTTGTCATAAAAACCTACACTAATTAATGATGAACGAACAACATTTGAACCTTCTAAAATATATAGACCATATATTTTACACCATTTAACAATAATTAATTCATCACGCGAAATCTTCAATAGTCCATGTCCAACTCTAGTACAAAAGCCTAGATCAACAAACATACTTATAGATAAAAAAATTCACTTGAGTTATGAAACTTATGTCACATTATGAATAAGAAGTTCACAATCATAAAACATTTTAAGTTTGTCCATACCAATACTATGAACCTTGTAAGCCTTATTATCACCAAGGCGAATTACTCCACATTGAATCATCTTCATAGTTTCAAAGTATTATATACTTGGACAAAATGATAAGAGCAACCTGAGTCAATGACCCAACTATTTTCAATTTCCAAACTCGATACTACTAGCACATCGGCATACTCATAACTTTCCTCATCAAGGTAACTGCAACTTGAATAGAATCTCTGTTTACCTTTCTCTTAGGACAATCCCTTTTAAAGTGGACATTTTTTTGACAATTAAAACATTTTACCTTAGACTTGTCAGACCTATTTGATTTGGACATCCCTTTACGCTCACCTTCTTCTCTTGACACATATAAGCCTTCACCACTATCTTCAATCTCCAAATCTTCTGACTTTGAAAATTCTTTGAATTTCATCGCCGTCTGGACTTCATTCAAAGTAATAGTACATTTCGTACAATAAAGAAGGGCATCCTAAAGTGCTAAAAGAATTTGGGTAATGAACTTAACAAGAGTAAAGCCTTGTACTCATCATCAATCTTCACTTCAATATTCTTAAGATCATCAATAATCTTGTGAAATTCTGTAAGCTGCTCAACTATGGATTTATACTCCACCATTTAGAATGAATAGAGTTGTTATTTCAAACACAACCCGTGAGGCAAAGACTTAATCATATACAATAATTCCAGTTTTGTCCATATATCAACCACCATTTTCTCTTTGGAGACATCTCTTAGAACTTTATCCCCGAGGCACAAGATAATGACACTTCTGGTCTTATCCAATATCTCGGTCTTTTGTACATGTGTAAGATATGCAGCAATCAATGTTTCACTCTTCAAAGCATAAATACATTTCTCTTGAATTAAAATTGTTTGCATCTTAATTTTCCATAACCCGAAATCATTGTTACTAGAAAATTTCTCGATCTCCCATCTTCCCATGGTGCTTAACACCTCTTTGCTCCATGTTTACCACACCACTTGTTGTGAATCTTGTTGTTAATTACGAAAAAAATTCAATATCAATTGTGAGGAAAAAAATAATAGCAACCAAAATAAATGGTCTACAACAATAATAGTTCATACACAAATAATATAACAAAATAAAGAGAGAAACAAACGACAGTTTGTTTACCCAGTTCGATCATACGATTTACTCTGGAGGAGATAACAACTCTCCAATTCACTATCCTCAAAAAGTTGTTACAAGATATTACATATGAGTTATATAATATCCCGTATAACCTTAAATGCTATAAAAATTATCAGTTGAGAAAATTGAGTTCTTAAGTGCTCTATTGGTTGTCAGCCGTTGTCAGTTAAGGTCAATAGAGTAATTAATGAACTCAGAAGAAATCAATATTTATTAAAAGAGATTAATCCTTATTAATTAATACCCTAAGGGGGCATTTTGGTAACAATGATATTTGGTCAATTGGTATAGTAGTAAGGAGTATCTAAGAGAAAGAGTTATTAAGAGATAAGAACAAAAGAAAACGAGAAAGAAAAGAAAAATGGTTAAATGCACTATATCCCCTGCCATATAGGTGTATTTTAATTTAATTTACTCCCTCTTAAGATTTTTTTTGTAATTCCCTCCTTATAATATCCAGATTCTCAGGCCACGGACCTTGTTGAGCCTAGATTCTATTTTTAGATGACATGACAGTCTAGTTGGTTTTTTGTTTTAATTTTTATAAGCCACGTGGGTTAATTTGTTTTTCTTTTTTATATTAATTTTTTTACGTTTTTTTAATTACTTTTCTTTATATTAATTTTTTTAAAGCTTTTTTAATTACTTTTTTTTATATTTAAATTAATATTTTTTACATTTTTTTAAAATTATTTTTATTAATATTTTTTGTGAACCATTATTTTAAATTTACCAAAATATCTCATTTTGGCCTATGTCTAATAAAATTTTTAAAGCAGCCCATTAGTTCAAGAATTGACATTTATTGTGGAAAAAAGCATTATAAACACTTTCATTTTTGTTTTCAATTTCGACGTCGGACTTATTATATAGGTAGACAACAAGTATCCTTCTTGCAGTTAAGATAGGAAAAACACTTCATATCTAACATATGCACCTACAAAGAAGCATTAGAACTACAATAAACAGGATGCAAAATAATTGCATATCCGTTATTGTCTTATGAAGTAGCTTCATACTGGTATTTACACAAACATCTCCCCATGCATTCAATAGTAAATCACTCATCAAACAACATCGATCATTTTGCTCAAAAAGTTTCAAATACAACATTGTTTCTCAAACTTGTTGGTTAAGTTCCATTACTGACTCACTATACCAATTCACAATTTGATGCATCAAACAACATGGACCATTATATTATCTTGATCAAATTCAAAAAAGAACAATAAATAATAATAATAATAATAATAATAATAATAATAATAATAATAATAATGGTAGTTCTAAATCATTCAATAATGGTAGAAATAACAATGCTACTGCATACTACTGCCAAAAGGTCCTAGAAAAATAACAATGTATTAAACCACTTCATGTAGGAAAAAACAATGTAGTAGATTATTAAACCACTTCATGTTTGATTTTGTTTGAGAGACAAGTTATGTTATTGTTCATAGTGATAGAGAGATGAAATGATAAACAAGTTATGGTGTTGTTGTTCATAGTCAGCAGTGTAGGAGAAAAGTGTTTATAGAAGGCTAGTAGTCCCACATCGGTTGGTTACTATAGAAGTAGAATAAGTGTTTATAAATCAAACTAACACATAGACTATTGAATTGAAAGCAAATAGAGAGTATGTGGCTGCACATGGACCAAAAATGGGTTAAGACCCATATGTTATATTTTGATAAATAAATAAAAACAATTTCCAAAAAAAAAAATTAATGGAATTAATTTAAGAAAACGAAAATAATAAATCAATATTAAAATGTTAAAAAAATTATTAGTATAAAATGATTTATGTAAAAAATAAAAAATAACATAAAATATCACGTGGATTTAAAAAATAAGAAAATGCCACATGGGACTGCCATATACGAAGATTACACTGCCCAATCAGTCAAATAGGGGTGTCCGGAAAAGGAATCTATGTTTTTTAAGGGGGGAATCACAAAAAAATTCTTAAAGGGGGATAAATCAAAACACGCCAATATGGCAGAGGATAGAAGGCATTTAACCCAAAGAAAAAAGAAGGAAAAGAGAAAATGGAAGAAGAAAACCAAGCCATGCGAACACCACTACCACCATCATCAATTCATTTTACCTTATTCATCATCTTCATCTCTTAAGATGAGTTCCTAGATAAATTTAGCATTTGGGGGAAATTTCTTGATTTAGGAATTATGGTTTTGGGAAAATTTGTGATTTGTGTGAAATTGATGTTAATCCATGATTGCCTTGTTAATTGTATGCTTGCATGTGGAAAATCATGAATTTTTTTTAATGGATTTATGTGATATGATGTTATACTGTTGTGTTAAATATATTAATTGATGCTACAAGTTTGATATGAGTTTACCATGGAATAAAATACATGTTGAACGTGATATTTGGTGAAATTTGGGAGGGTAGGATTTAAGGTTTTCAAACTTAGATCTATTATGAAAAAGAAGGCTAGTGAGGAGATGTAAAACACTAGATAATAACATAAATTTTTCGGTATAACCAAGCACAATATTAATCTATTTAGTTTCAAAATCACTATATAATTGTGTAATATTTATATAATTGTATTATTTATATTTTATAACTTTTACCATGACTATATATACATTACATTAATATTGCTTAAGTGGACTAAACAATTAGGATGAGTTATAACATAAGAATATAAATTAGGTTAAATTGATCATGGCAGATATTTCATGAAAATCATATAATTGATTCACCGTTTCCGCCATAAAATGGGAATTGTATATCCGATTATTGTAAAGTTGGAATTATTTGAAAGAGAATATAATTCCTCATTAAGTGATGAAAAGAATTCACGAGTGAGTCATGAGTATTTATTTGGAAGTTAATGACTATATTACCAATTGATATATATCTTATGAACTCATGTTATGAGTTGTAGTTATGTTTATTACGTGTTTCGTTTCATAACTTATGCTTGAATTGTTGTTGTGTTAATTATGTAATGTATTCCATGAATCATGATATGTCTTGTTGATTTTATTGGTTGCATGATTAAAACTTATGAGTGAGGTGAACCTAGGAGAACACTAGGTTAATGGCTTAGTAAGATAACTTAGGATATGAAATGGTTTAGATAGTGATGATTGGACGTGATCGTACCATGGTGTGTACAACGGACGAGTAGTCACGAGAATGATGAATTGACATGCTTTGTATGGAACATGTGTGATTATATGTAATGAATGAATCATGTTATGATTCCATGAGAATTGGTGACAAGGATCACCTAGTGATTGATGAGAGCAATCACGAGTATATGAGAACCTAATCACGTATTCAGAGTTTTCCCCGATTGTACAACATCCCAACTGAGATACTTATGTAGAGTTTGGTTGGGATTTAGGTACTCATGATTCGCACCAAAGTGGTTTCGAGTCCCATACGGTGAAAGATACTCAAAGTGGGTTCGAGTGCTATACGAGTGATGGTTCTTAAAAGTGGGTTCGAGTCCCATAGGGGAACCTGATATCCACATGAAAGTCGAATCATACAAACATACATGACCCAGGCCCTGAACTAGACGTAGTTCCGGTTTGGGGAAAGATGTTTGTCATATCAGAATAGTGATTTATTGAGTGGATGCACTCAAGTGACATGTTTCCATACATTGTTATTATCCCTTAGTTGCTCAAGTCCTAGTTACATGGTGCGAGTGATGTACAAGTACGAAAGGTGAATACTTGAGTTAGAAATCATGTAGAAATCTTGTAGATTTGAGTGGACCCATAGGATAGGGGAAATCCTTGAGATTATTATCTCACCCGATCATTATTGTTGTTTTTCAGGTTCTTTGCAGGTTAAATGCAAAAAGAAAGCTGATGGACGATGTTTTGAGTTCATAATCTTGCGCTGTGTATTTTGTACAATGACATATATTGTACATATATCTTAGTTTTTATTTCCAGACACAATTGTATGACATGTACCATGTATTATATTTTTTTTATTCTATGGGCATGTATATAAAGATGTCATTAGGCACTTATGATTGCATCTATCCCAAATAATACTACGTATAATGTATATTCTAGACGTATATTATATAGGGTATTACAAGTTACAAGAAGATAGTCTTCGCCTATTCAACCTTCAATATATGAATAACTCAAACCCAACGTGTAAACAAGTGTTTTTCAATTCCCAATAACTTTACATAACTCCAAAGATTTCCAAAATCCTTCCCTTTCTAAGATTTTTTTTTGAGGATAGCCAAAAATCTATGTTATGCTTTTAAATCCTTGATCTCTCTTGTTGTTGTAAGCTCTAAGATTGTCAAACTATAATAATAGAAGAGATACATATTTATAATATGCAAAATTCAAAAAAGTCCAAAATATATCTCCTTAATTGTTAAAATAAAAGATATTATTATAATCTTATAATATCTATTAGACTATTATAAATATATATCTTATAATATCTTTTAAGATATTATGAATATATATCTTAAAATATTTTTTAGAATATTATAAATATTTTATATATTATTTTATATTAATTAATATGATCCCTAAATTAATAAAAATATTATAACATTAATGAATAATCAATAATATTTTTGACTATCTTAAAATATATTTTTTAAGACATATTCTAACAGTTACAATATTAGTTATATTTTTATTTAACAATTTAACCAATAAAATAAATAATCTAATAAGTTATTTTAATATTTCAAAGATATTACATGTGAGTTAACCCACAATTTCATTTATTTACCGTGTTTTTATATTTGATTTTACCTGCAATTTCTTTTATTCTAGAAAGAAGCTTTTACACTTGATGTGTTGAAAAAATCCATTCAAAAAAGAGCAAATTTATATTTGTATGAAATGCTTGAGAAAATGCATGGTTGAATTGAAAACCACCCTTAATTATGTGACTATGATTAAGTGACTTCTTGTGTACATTTTAGAGAAATGGTTTGAAATGGATTATGCATGTAGTTTAATTTAGATTGCCCGTTGATCCACTATTGTACTAATGATAAGAAATAATTAATGTAAACTTAACTTTAAGACAATAAATAATTAAGAACAATTTTAAATAAAAAACGCTGAATTTTTATTTTGTAGAAGTAGACAATGCTTATCTATTAAATAAATGACACTTACATTCTTTTCAACATATTTGGTTTATTTTAGTGTTCAAACCACCCACTACACTAGACTTGTTATTCGAAGCAAGTGCTAAGCAGACAAAAGGAAAAAGTAAGAGGAGACAATTTCCAAAGATAACTTAAATGAAAATAATATTACAAAATATCATGGTAATCTAACTTGTATTTGACACTTGAGAGATGATCAAATTCATTACATCACTGGACCCACTGGATTGGGTAAGACATGACTCTAAAGAACTATTTAAAAATAAATACAAAAGTTACGGTTTTCTTTTTGAGAAATGTTAAAACTTAAAAAAAAATATTTTAATTATTTTTATCTAATTAGCAATAAAAAATAAAAAACTTTGATATTGATCGCTAAATTCATCGCTAACTAGAATAAAAAAAACTAAAATAAAACATTTTAAGAATTAATAAATCAAAATGACACATAAAAAAAATTAACAAACCAATTTAAACCTAAAAATATAATTAAAGAACCTATTTTGAAAAATAAAAATCAACAAATCACCAATTTGCATAGCTCAAATGTAAGAATTTTCCTTACATCTATCTACCATTGTTTCTTAACATCCACGGAACTTAAAATGTTACGGTTTTTTTCTTTTTTATTTGGAGAACTTCCACTCATACAAATTTTCCAATTTACAAGTAATCTTATAAATATCATTTTATAAATTAAATTATTACCTTTTTTTTTGAAGTTTTTTCAGGTTATTTTAAATGAAATAATCCAGTATATTGATAACTTTCTTCGTCAAATAACTTTAATTTTTCAAATTATTTATCGGATCATTTCAAATGAAATAATCTAATATATAATTTATTATTATTATTATTATTATTATTATTATTATTATTATTATTATTATTATTATATAAGAAACATCGATTATGTGGTTAAAATTTGAAATTTGAAATTTAAATATCCTTTACTCGATTACACAAGTCTAATAACTTATTTAAGCAATTTCGGAAATTTTTTTTCTCTTTCTGAACATTTTCATGTCTTTTTGTTTGATTGAATGGTTTTGCCACCATAAAACTATAGTATTGCACCCCTAGATTAAATATTTCAATTTCTCCGATGCAATATTGCTAAAGACCAAAAAAAACTTTAAAAAAATATGTTAGTGAAAATGATATTTACTAAGCATGAAAAAGATCACTTGCTAGACAATTTTTTCATAGTTTTCGATTCAATTTCCAGTATTTTAGATTTTGAGAAAACTCTCTCTTAGAAGGTAATGAAAAACCCTTGTAGAAATTCCATCACTATGGCTAACTTGATATAAGAGTTGGCTATAAACATCCTCATGAGCGACACGATCATCAAAGATATTCAAACTCTATAATCAAGACCAGTGGAACACTAATATCAATGCCAAACAACTTGATCAATCATGACCATTGAGCACCACCATTAATGCCAAAATAATAGATTGGCCAGTCATAACCATTGAGAACTACCAAATAATTTGTATAGTTACAAGTTACAATAGCACCCAAATCTTTTTGGGTCCTGGTGTGTTAGTGGTTCTAAGAGGTTTAGGTTTATTTCCCTTGAACCATCTTAGATTATTTAACTTGGCATTACAATAAAGATCTAAATGGTCGATATTGTTACAAAAGCTCTTAAATATTAGACAATTAGATTTTTTTTCTGTCACAACAAATATTTTTTAAATGATCTATTAGGTTTATAACATATGTCATTTTTATTAAATGAAGACCTTTGATTAAAAATAATTAAATCAAGCTTATATTTACCCTTAGTGAATTTTTCTAAGGTTTCATGCAAATTGGTTTATTAATTTTTCAAGGATTCATAAGATTCACATTTATCATATTTTAAGGATTCACTTCTAATGCTATTAATTTCTTCACCAACAATTTCTTTCTATTTTCTAAGAATTCAATATATGCCTTAAGATCAATAATGTTGATTTTTATTTTCTTTCTTTAACAAGTATAATACTCGATTTAAAGTGTTGTTGGAGATTTAAAGAAGTTACCTCAATATAATTTTATTTGTTGTAACTGGATTTAAGACACACATGTTCTTCGTTTAAGGTGATTCTTCATAAGAGTCCTCAAGTATTATTATTGAAAATGTCTTTGCATGAATCTTAAGATGAATATCTTAATGTTTCATTCATTAATTCATCATTTTTTGCTCGCCTTCTTCATAGAAGACTTGATATGATGGATCTTTGAAAGTTTTTCTTAAAGTTGATTCTTCAGAACTTATGGGCATTGGTTACTCAAAGGTTTTTCTTGATGATGTTTCTTAACCATCTGTACGTTGGCTAGATGAAGCTTCTTCAAATATTACATTTGATGAAACTTCTTCAATTGTTTCTTACATATGTATCCTCTTCATCAAATCCATTAGATGATAAATCTTTGGATGATTGTTCATCTATTGAGATCGTTTGTTCGAAAGAATATACTAGGTTCAATTCTACTACTTTTTCAAAAGATTCGCTTGATTACAATTCTTCTAACGTACTTGAGTTTATTCCTTCATATTGCAAAATCTGAATCAATTCATTGAGTTTCTTGATTATCTCATCCTTTCTAGAGTCTTGCTGAAACTCACCAAAGGCACATATATCTTTTGAATTGAGGATTGAACCAAATCTCGAATTCCAACTCTTAGTTCTTAGATACAAATTTATAATATAAACTCCAAGGATTTCAATTATTGAGTACCATCTATGAGAATGATTCTCATATTGATTTGGTATTCCAAATTCATGGTTTTGTATGTTCATTCTCTCTTACTCAATCCTTGGAGAAACTCCATGAATTATCTCAAGAACATCTCATGTAACATCCCAAATTTCAAATAATTATTTATTATTATTTATTAATTATTATATTATATGGTAATTAATTAAATGGTATGAATTGATGAATATTTGAATTATTTGACTACGTGTGACATTTGAATAATTGGATTTTTGAGTAAGAATAGTATTTAATTAGTAATAGGCTAATTATTAGAATGGCGTGAATAATAAGTTAAGCAATGTTGGTTCTATTGATTGGCAATTTCGGTAAAACATTCGCTAAAAAATGCCTTGAAGAAAACTAAAACAGCGATGTCACAGATGTCCGACATGTGAAACCCGATGTAAGTTAAGTTCAGAATTTTTAGGAAGTCAGTTTATTTTAATTTGTGTGCTTCGATTAAGGAAGCTCGTGTAACGCCTTTAACAATATTATTGGAGATTTTATGTCCTGCCATCGTGGAGAAAGTTTAGACGTTAAGACTTATGAGTAAAGCAACCCTAGTTTTGTTACTCTATTTCAGGAATGCAAACCTTGTTTTGCAATTTGGCCGCTCTAGAAGATTTAGATTTTTAGAATTACATTGTTGTTTGTTCATTATGTTGGTTGTTTATTGTGAGCCTCTCTAGTATTGTTTGATACTTGAGTAGGACGTTAGTTGAGTTGTAATTTGTCAATCACCATAAGTTTTCAAGAAAGTGTGATTGTGTGTCTTTGAAGAGTATCTTCAGTATTGTTCTTGTTGATTGTCACCGCGTGTGACTTAGGGAGTGAGCGAAGGTTCTCATATCTAAGATAGGCGTCTTAGGTAGAAGGGTCATTGGGTAGGGATTAAGTGAAGAGTGTAAACAAGGATGTTTAGCTCTGAATTAATATTGTTAATAGTGAACTTCATCCCTGGCTTGGAAGCCCCCAGACGTAGGTTTGTTGGAATCGAACTGAGTAAACAATTCATTGTGTTTTTATTGTTTTCAGCACTTTAGAATTATGTATTGTTAGTTGTTCATAAGACAGGTATCAATGACATGACATCACCTTCTACATCTCATATTTGTTACCAGAATTTCAATTGGTATCAAAGTGCATCCCACTGCCTCTGGTGAGATCTAGGAAGATACTTTCTAGTAACATGGAAAAGGAAGGAATATTTTGAACATACCACCCTTATTGGACGGTCCTAACTATGACCTATGGAAGCCTCGTATGGAAGCTTACATCTAGTCCCCTCGACAACAAGGCTTGGAAAGCTATTTTGAAAAGATGGACATATCCCGTCATTATTGGGGAAGATGATCAACCTACCGGTGAGTTGAAGCCCGGAGAAGATTGGTCAAAGAAAGATGATGAATTGGCTCTTGGGAACTCAAAGGCTCTTAATGCTATATTCAATGGAGTTGACCGAAATATTTTCGAATGATTATACTTGTGAAGTAGCCAAGGATGCTTGGGAGATTATTAGAATTACTCATGAAGGCACTTCCAAAGTTAAGATGTCAAGGCTGTACTACCACTACTAAGTTTGAAAATCTAAAGATGAAAGGAGAATAGAGCATACAAAAATTTCACATGAATGTTCTTGAAATAGCTAATGCTTGCGCGTTTGGTGAGAAGATACCAAGAGAATGGTAAGGAAGATCCTTAAATCTCTACCTAAGATATTTGACATGAAAGTAACATCCATTGAAAAGCTCAGAAATCAACAATATGAAAGTGGATGAACTGGTTGGTTCTCTCCAAACATTTGAGATGGGAATTAATGAGATGTCTGACAAGAAGCCTAAGAGCATAGTCTTCAAGTACAACACAGAAGAAAGAGATGAGGAATATGATCTTGACACTGAGGAAGGACTATCAAACACCATAGTCCTTCTTGGAACATCCCATATGACCTCGTAGAACAAATAGTGTTGGAAGAAAGCGGTCGAGGAAAGAATGCACCTTAAGGTGTTATGAATGCGGAGGCTTTGTCTACATCAAATCTGAATGTCCAACGTTCCTCAAGAGACAAAGCAAATGACTGGATGTACTATGGTCAGATGAAGATTCTAAAAATGAAGTGGAAGAAGAATCATCCAAATATGTTACAACTTTGAATGGTACCTATATTTCTGATGGAGACTCAAGTGATGAAGAATTGACCATTGAAAAACTAGCTGCTACCTATAAGGAACTATGCATTAAAAGTGCTGAAGTATGTCAGGAGAATGAAAAGCAGAAGAAGCTCATAATTCAACTGCAAGACAAAAAAAAGGAGCATCTGGAGACTATTTACAAGCTGGAAAGTGAGGTAACTATGCTGAAGTATGATCTTGACAAAATATCTAAATTTGTCAAGATGCTAAACAGTGGATCTGAGACACTGTATAAGATACTTTAATTTGGAACAACAACATGAAACATGAGTGGTCTGGGATACAATGGAACAAAGGAATCCTAAGACCTATTCAAGTACAAAGTTAACGAAGGATGTCGAATCAAATGTTTCAACATCATAGAAGAAACATCTCTGCACAACCCAATGAAGACCCCAAATACTGAGATGTCATCACCTGGAAGACATGGTCATACAAAGCCATTCGCTTTAAACTTTATGGTTACCCCAACCCTCACACCCCAACCAAGTGTGACTCAGCCACCAAAGAAACAATGGATTTCAAATATAAAATTACATGTTCCTTGGCTCACACGCCATGCAAGACCAAAGAGGACCGGTACTTTGATAGTGGATGCTCAAGGCATATGCCAGGAAATAAGAATTTGCTGGTCAATCTTCAAGATCACCCAGCTGAATATGTTAACTTTGGAGATAGAATGAAGGGTGAAGTCAATGGATTAACATCCAACCTGATAAGCATAAGCCAACTATGTGATTAAGGATTCAATGTAAACTTCACAAAAGCTGAATGTATTATTACAAATAAGAAAATTGAAGTTTCTATGAGAGGTATGAGGACCAAAGACAACTGCTATCTATGGGTTCCCCAAGATACAAGGTATCCCACTTGTGTTGAGATCAAACAAGTTGAAGACAGGAGTTTCCAAAAGGAAAATAAAGATAAGAGTTCAACTAACCACGATGTCCCAAGGAATGTCATGACATCATATAACTCTGCAAGAGTTAATGATCAGCCTACTGGAAGAAGAACTATGAATATGGTCCAGAAATTCAATGAATTGAAATTGGTCAACTGTCACCCAAGAGGATGGAATGTATGTGAAATGTCAATAGGAGACAAGGGTCGTTGCTAAAAAATTATAGAAATTAAAAGCGTGGAATGTCATTAAAGGGTTTTAATTTTCAAAGTGTCACTTAACTTTGTTAAAAAATGACGTTCAACATTTAAAAAGCCCATTTCAAGTTCAAACATTTCAGAATCTCCCCACACACTACACAAGCTCCCAATACTGCAATATCTTCAACGCCTACCTCCAGAAGAAAAACCTTCAGTCCTCTACAGTCGACATGTCTCAACAAACTGAATCATGACCAAGCAACATCAAGGACAATGTATCAACTGAAGAATCCCTAGACATTGTCCCTCTCTAAATGATTCCATGCTCAGATGCAAGACCTAAAGCCAGACCGACATGCAAGACGCCCAAGAGAAACAACTTTTCCTATCGAGGTAATGTCTTGAACCTATTGATGTTGAAACAGATCAAGATACTGTAAATGTTGATAGGGTCATACAGAGATTAGTTACTAAGACCCTGAGTATGGGCATACCTGTTCAAGGGATCACCACCCCTCTTGCCCAAATGCTTGTTGAGGATGCTCCAAAAGAGCCCACTGAATCATCCATTAGGGAAGAAGATACCCCTAAAGAGAATCTTGAAAAAGACACTGTTCTTGAAAAATTCACTATTGGTGTTGGAACATCATTTGTGAAAAGAGCTTCTCAAGATAAACAGGCTGATTCAAGTGCCAAAAGGACTGAAGACAATGAGGTCAAGGCTTATGATATAGACAATCGTCGACAATGATCTAATTATAAATGTAAACCCTTGGATTGAAAAAGGTTGAAGACAAGACAGGGAAAGGCTGTTATTTTAAACACTCATTCCAAGACAAGAAAGAAGAAAGTTATGTATGGTCAACCAAAGGCATGGAGTGTTGTCCCGCATATCACACCTGATGAAGTTCTTAACTCAAAGGTCCACGGTGATGTACTGATGTTCCAACCGACAACATATCATTTCATTCCATCAAGTTTGCTGCAAGATGGAAACATCTACTAGAGAAGACTACCTTAGAAAGAGAATCAATGCCTTGGCATACAAGAAAGTTATCAACTTAATCTCTAATGTCATGATGAAAATTGTGACAAAGTCGCCAAAGTGTTATGAAATCCGTAAAGTAATTCATAGTTAACATCCTAGAGGATCGTGATGACAAGAGAAGCAAAGAGTTTCGTAAGATATTTTTAGAGGAAAATGTGTTGAATTCTCACCTACCATCATCAATAAATATATAAGAAGAAGTGAAGGAAGAATGTGAGCTTGGTTACTGACAACCAAGTGTGAAAGACTATAAATACCAATCAAGTTAGCACTTGTCCTATGAAAGGAAAATTGTTCTACTGAAAGTTAGTGAAGTATGCAATCTTGCATAGAATCGAGCAAGAACCTGGTGCCAACAAATCACACTTCAACAATCTTAGCTTGGTAAACTTATTTATGTTGTAGGCATGAAGATACCATTTGATTATGGTACTTACATTTTTAATCGACAATCAATGCCGCGATACCGTGCCACAAATTTGCCCATTGCTTTTCCCACTCATATGTGGCATAATCCTTCAACAACATCCTAGAATCCCGTCCACCTGGATGTGCTGAATGCAAAGAGCAACCCCATTGTCCTTCATTAGAAAAGAAACCGCTAGTAAGGGAGATTTAATTGTTGAACGATCAAGCCCGCAGAGAATCGATGAGGTCACATACGATAAGCCGTAAAAGAAGTCGAAATTTGAAGAGACCATCCTAGCTCTAAAGAAGTCTGCTGCTGAAAATACTGCACATGAGGCGCATGAAGATGAAAGTAGATCAAAAACTCAAGGCTCTTCAGCAGATGGCTCAAGAAGTGAAGGAAGTGAGGAGTCCAAGTTCGCGTAAAATTGATCAACAAGACTTGTTAATTGTGTTTCCATCTGTTCAATGTTGAATTTTATCTATGTGTAATTTTGGCAATTAAGTGCATAACAATTTTTTTTGTGTTGTACCTAACTCTATATAATAGTGAATTAGTTGAATCTAGACTTTAAATTTTGTCATCGCTTAGTTTTCCATATTATGGCTAAAAGGGGGAGAGTAGTAATTGTGATCGTGATGATTGTGTCGAGGGGAGCAACTGGACGTGTATGTGTGATTCCATGTGTGAGGAGTTGTGATGATGTCTCTGAGGGGAGCAGCAGCTATATATGTTAATTGTGTGTTTATGTGCATCCGTGGTGATATGTCATATGTGGGGAGCAAGAAGTTGTCAATCAGGCATCCGTGAAAATTGATGTTGATGTGTGCTTCCAAATGTTGCATATGTTGTGTGAAGGGGAGTAAAATGTTGCATCTATGAATTTCTAACTCGATGTTTGTTAGGATGTGTGTGGGGGAGTAAATGTTGCATCTCGTGGAATGTTCTAACCGATGTTTGAACATCCGCTTTTTCCGCCGCTATATCTCTCATATGTGTGATGCTACTTTTACCGCACTACTCTACTACGTGTGCTTAATCGCCTATGTTAATTGTGATGTTGTATTTTTAAATTATATGGCTTATATCCTAAATAATGTTTTAGCCAAAATTTGCCAAACGGGAGTTTGTTGGTTCTATTGATTGAAAATAATTTTGGTGAAACATTCGCCTTAAATGCCTTGAAGAAAATCAAACAAGATGTCACAAAGAGATGTCTCGACATGTGAACCCCATGTAACCTGTTAGGTTCGTAATTTTAGGAAGTCAGTTTGTTTTAATTTGTGTGCTTTGATTAAGGAAGTCTGTAACGCCAAAGAATATTATTGGAGATTTTATGTCCTGCCACTGGGAGAAAGTTTAGGACGGTGAAGACTTGTGAGTAAAGCAACCCTAGTTGTTGTTATTTATTTAAGGACTCCAAACCTTGTTTTGCAGCTTGGTCGCTTGAAGATTTAGATTTTAGAATTTACATTGTTGGTTGTTCATTTTGTTAGTTTTTATTGTGAGCCTCTCTATTCTTTTGATACTCTGAGTAAGATGTTAGTTGAGTTGTAATTTGTCAATCACCATAAGCTGAAGCAAGTGTGATTGTGTGTCTTTCAAGAGTATCTTCAGATTGTTCTTGTTGATTGTCACCGCGGCAGACTTAGGGAGTGAGCTTAATGTTCTCATATCTAAGATAGGTGTCTTAGGTAGAATGGTCATTGGTAGATTATGAAGAGTGTAAACAGAGAGGTTTAGCCTCAATTATACTGCTAATAGTGTGACTTCATCCTGGCTTGAAGCCCCAAACGTAGGTTGATTGGAATGTAACTCGGTAAAAATTCATTGTGTTTTTATTGTTTTATGCACTTTAGAACTGTGAATGTTAGATGTTCATAAGATAGATATCGCTGTCGTGACATCACATTCGATATCTCATATATGGTACCTTAATTTCACCCAACAAGAGAATGCTAGTTAGTAGGGTTATGAGAAACATAAGTTAGAATTATCATTCGAGAAGAGAAAAGAAGAGAAAATAGAAGAGAAAGAGGAAAAGAGGAAGAAGAAACCCTAGAAGTGGAATCTTCAAGAGGTAGGGGAGAACTATTATTATTATTATTATTATCTTGTATGTGATTAAGTAGTAATTAGTAACATGTTAGTTTGTTTGGTTTCAATTTCTAAGAATCTTTAAAGTTAGGGTTCAAGAGGAATTTGATTTTTCACTTAGAAATGATGACCCGTGATTAGAAACATATTAGGATACCCTTTAATGATGTTATTTGATCTGATCGAAATGAGTTTTGTATGAGAATTTCATGTAAAAGGAAAATGGTTCGTAGTAGAAAATTCAAATTGCAGATCACGCTTAGCGCCGATCGTAAACATGCTTAGCGAAAGTCTCTAGAATTTGGGGTTTCGAAGTTCAAGAAATCGAGCTCAGCGTTGTATATCAAGCTTTAGCGCGGTATGAAAGTAA
>CM038794.1:162078517-162139925 GCA_021764765.1 Vicia sativa
CGGATGGATTTGGAAATAGTTTTGGAAAATTGATCAACATTCAATGGAAATCAAATTTTGATATTCTCATGAAATCAAATTTTCAAATTTTGTCCAATTTCAATCCAATCTTGCCAAATTTGATCCAATTTGAAATTGCTTTGGCATTTATGAGTTGATTGGATCACAAGAAAGCAATAAAAATCAATCTTCCAATTAATTTTATTTTATATAATTTATTTTAAGATTTAATTTGTATTTAAATAAATAAATTACAAATTAAATAGAAAATAAATCAAAATTCGTGGCATTGAGCTTGGTATCTAATTGCTTGAGGAACAAGTTAGGATGAAGAAAAATAGGCCCATTTGCAAAGATTTGATTTTGAAGTATCTCTCTTTGTGCATTCTTCAAAATTGCAACTTGTGAATGAATGTAACTTGCTCAATTTTCCACATTTTGAGTGTTCTTGGACTTTTTTGGAAGCTCTGAGTCCTCTAAACAATGTCTTTGGTCTCATCTCAATTTAGTTACCATGCTCAAAATATCTTCAAACAAAAAGTTGACTTTTGTTGACTTTGAAATGACACCAGAATGTTTTGAGCTATACCTCTCAAATGAAGCATTTTTGGACATTCTTGTGAGACATGAAGTTGTAGAATTGAATTTCCCTTCAAAACAAGAGGTGGTGGAAAAATTTACAGAAAGTATTAGAAAGTTATGATCAGTCAAAGTTGATTGACTTTTCATCAGAAACCTAATTTAGAAAGTTTGACCTTTGCAGCAAATCTTGAGTTTTCTTGATGAATCATAGATCAACCCTTGATCAAATGATGAATGTAACTTCAAAATGAGGATGTTGACCAAAATCGAAGTTTTGGTATATGTGACCACAGTTGACTTTTTGTCCATCGGTGATTTCGACCATCGAGCAATTATCGAGGAAACTTGACTTGTGAGGCTTGAAACTTGACATGGAGAATCTTTGAAGCATATGAGGAGGCATGAAGACCATTGGAGATGTTGGAAGTCCATCTTGACTTGAGAGATACCAAACTAGTTTGGGTTGATTGTCTAGGAGAGAGTTTGTCGATCGACTCTTGAGGAGTCTTTGAGCATAGATGTATGAAATCTTTTGAGAAGATGGAGGCAAATTTTGGGGTATGCGGAAGGTATGCGCTTAAGATTTTGAATAAGTTTGAAATTGAGCATTGTAATACTATCATTACTCGTTTGAGCCAAGTCTTTGCGATTGTCGAAGAATGAGGACAAGAAGATGTCAATCGACTCAATATAGGAGGTTGATTGGATCCTCGCGTTACTTGTGCAATACACAGCGAAGTTGGCGTTTAATGTTTTGTATTATGGGTAGATTCATGGAGAGACTCAGTATGTCTCTTGACGCATGAATCGAGAGGGTTCTAAGATATGTTAAAGGATCTATGACTACAAAACTATGTTTCCCTTGATGGACAAGGGTAAGAAATGCAATTTTCTCAATTTTACGATGATTCAATTGGCCGAGATAAAGATAATAGAAGTCTACATTTCATCGTCTTTATATTCGATGAAATACCTATCTCGTGGTGTTGAAGAAGGGACCAATAATAACACTCTCTTCTTAGGACCGAGTACATTGTCGCTTAAATTTGTGTGTCCAAATGCGTGTGGTTAATGAATCACATTGAAAAGAGTTGAGCAACGAAGAGGTAACTGCAACACTCATGGTTGATAACATTTCCACTATAAAACTTGCTAAGAACACGATTGCATGGGAGGAAGCAAGCATATTAAAAATGTTTCACCTTGAGAGAACTTGTTAGTGAAAGAATGTTGCGATTGAAGATGAACATGAATATGAGAGACTTGGAGCACTTGAATTGAGGTGGTGTGTTGAGAAAACATCAATAATTCAAGTGTTGTATTCAATTCTGCGTTTGAAAACCGAGTTAGGGGTATAACATCTTGAGAATTTCTTTCCCGCCTAGTTGGGCTCTTCTCCACCCACAGTGGAAAATCCAAAATACTTCCAAAATTCGTAAGTGCACTTTGAATTCACCACAACGTGAATTATTTGGTTTACTTCATTACCGTACTTGCGAATTCACTGTTTGGGATTGTGAATTCGCAAATGCATAAGCAATTAAGCCACATATTAGTTTTTATTTAAGGTTAATTCAGATGTGCACTTGCAAAGTCACCTGTTAGGAGGTGAATTCGCAGATGCATATCCAAAGTCACTAATATCCCAAATTTATTATGATTTTATTTTGAAGATCTTTATAGTTTATAAATTATTCATCTTTTTTTACAGGAATCTATTCATTTAATATTAAATATTCTATTTTAATAAGAAAATAATTTTTAATACACTTTAGGTATAAAATTTATTTACACATTCAACCAATGGAAATTTAACATGCCATGTTATTAAAAAATATAAAATAAAAATGAATCATAATTAGTGATTGGTTGACCATGTAAAATTATTTTACAATGTCAAAGTGTCAGTGCATGATTAGGTTTCTCTTTTAATAATATAATTATTAATAACCTTTAACTTTTGATTATAATATAAATATCTTTTTAATATAATAATTTTTTAATTACAACATAATAATTAATTATCCATTTTATAATAAAAATTAAAAGTGTCATCTAAATTAAATTTAACTTTTAAAATTACAATTAAAAATATTTCTTATATTTTTTATCAAAAATTATTCATAATTTTAAATAAATAATTAAAACAAAATTACATTTCATTATTATAATTAAAAAATTGATTATTGTAATTTTAATTTCATATCATAAATTTACTTTAATAATTTTTAATTATAAATTTAAGTGATTTTTAATAATAATTCAATTTAATTATAATATAATTATATTATAAATAAATATATTTTCAAAATAAAATCATAATAAATTTGGGACATTTAACGAATTCGTAAGTATTTTAGAGTTTTAATTAGTGCAAAAGAAACCCACTAAATGGGAAAAAATTCTCTAAAGATTTAGTTGTTTAAACAGGTATAACTAGTTGTTACGATTTGGTTCCCGCTGAGTTGAGTTTTAATTATTGAAACAACGGTACCTGGTTACTGGTTTGGTGTAACCCTTCACAGGTAATTAGTTTCAACTTTCTGTTATTACAACTTGTTGCTTGTGTCTCAATGCATTGTATTTGTATATATATACCTTTGAGGTATCATTAATGCAAATGTTGAACATATCTTCTCTATCAATTATATTCTATAATTCTCTCTCCCTCTCCCCCTCCACACACAATAATTCCATTTTCACTATCAATTATATTCTATAATTCTCTCTCACTCTCTCCTCTCCACACAATAATTCCATTTTCATCAACCTGGTTTCGAGTCTTAACAATATAGTCGGAGCCAAAGCGGTAGCTAAAATGGTTCTTTGCAATAGCCAAAATGATTGGTTAGAATGACATTGAAAGTGTCTAGATGGTAATCTAGTGGTCGGGATTGTGATTGATGACAAATGGCACGAGCGGTCAAAAGATGGCATCATAGTGATGGACAAGGTTGCCAAATGTGAAAAATTACGATCAAAGCGTCGATGGCATCACGGTGATGGACAAGGTTAGCCAAATGTGACAAAATGGCAATCAAAGTTGTCAAGTGGTCCATACTCCATAGTTGTTACCGACAACTGGTTGATGCCATTACTTTTAAGATAAAAAAGTACATTTAATTAAATAAAAAAAGACAAAATACCTTTTTTTTGTCCCTTAACTATACTTCAGGATATATTTTGGTCCATTGTAGCCAAGATTTGAATCATGCCGTTCGCTTTTGGTTGAAGAACAACACACACCACTAAGCCACTTCACAATTTTGATTATTGTGTGAAGCGATAAATTTTATTTGATACTTACTATTTTTACGTTTTGAATCAGGCCCTTGTTTGCATGGCTAACTGTGCTCCAACATCTTTTTCAAACACAACAATTGATCTAAGGAAACAAATCGTTGGAAGAAAATTACTTAAGTAACTTTTGGAAGAAATACAACCATTTCTCCTCAAACTTTTCCAGTAAAGTTTTTGCCATCACATGAACATCACTTCTATCGTCATTATATTTCATTACATTCATGAAAACTAACCTCACATCAACATATTCTTCCCGAACACGCTTACATCAAATACCACCACTCCTTACACTTCAACAACCTCACACTTCAAACCACCACTCCAATACTCCTTGTGAATTCAACCTCCTCCATCACATTTCGATGAAACAACCTCCTATAGCCCCAATCGTCCTGTCAGCTCCTTAGTCATCGCTATCCTCGATCTCCACCTTCTTTATAGATCCTGACACCATAATCTCCTGAGCCTACTTCCATCTACTGTCTCACTTCCAATCTTCTATTTCTAAGCGTAGTAGATTCTTGAATGTCAATCAAATGTGGATCCATATCGTCATCTTTCTCCCGTGGATCACCCTTCATCATCACAATCATGATATGCCTAAATCCTATCGTCAACCTTTGGCGTCCTGTTGATCCGTCCCAGCTCTTCACTTTCCATTTTCACGATCTCATTCCATCATCAATAAATCGCCATCACCTCCTGTTGAGCATCAATTGCCATCACATCAGTTAATCTTAATGAACATGAACCGTTTTCGTTTTCGTTGCTATTGTTCATGTTCGTTACTATTTATGTGAATAAGTTATTAATAGGGTATTAACATAACATATTATTGTCAAGTCGAAATTGAATTGGTGATTGCTAGGTATGGGATAAATAGGATTTGAGATTCTGTTGAGTTTCTATTAAAATTGAATGTAGAAATAAGGTGATGTTAGTTTTGGTTTATGGAACATATTGTTTGGTTTACCAACGAATATGGACAAGTACAAGGAAGCTTTAAGAATATGTTGTCTTGAGAAGGATCTTGAAATGATGGATGATGGTGACGAGACCGAAATATGCAGGGTTATAATGGATATTTGTATTTTTGCATGTTTGTTTTTATTTCATATAATTCTATATATAATAAGAAACTTAATGTCAAAATAAACGACAAGTGTGAAGTGGATTATTGGTAAGCGTGTTTCTTGTTTATTAAGTTAAGGGAACAAAAAAAGGGTATTTTGCCATAAAAAAATCAATTCATTTCCATTTTACCAAAACTACTTTAACGGCAATAATGAAAAGCCACAAACTGAAGGAACAGACCAACATGGGAAACGGGTCAGAATCACAGCAGGACCCTCAGAATAAACAAAGCAACTTACTTCTTTAATGAATATCTCTTGTCAACAATAAGAAATTGAAGAAAAATAATGGTTGCATTGCATATGATATTAATATATTATGCAAGGTCATGAAAATGAAGGAGATATGTGTGTATTAACTACTAATAAACCAAAACTATGGTTATGGTTAGATTAAACATTCTCCCACCAATGTTAAAACAGGTGGAACAAGGTTAACTCTAAATGTTAATCTCTATAAAAGCATCATCAAGATCAACATCAAACCCTGTGCTATTTTTCAAAACAGTACTAGAATGTATATGTGTCTTGCACTTGCACTGAAGCTCCATGAATCTCTCAGCATCAAAATTGTTTCTTACAAAGCTTCCTCTGCCTTGAAACAGCCTCTTCATCAAGTCTTGGTAAGTAGGGTCTCTTGAAGTGAATAAAAAGTATGCATAGCCCGTAACCAATCCGTTGTGGTTGCAAAAAGCATAATAGGTTCCATTACATCCCATGAGAATTCCCAGAATGTTAGCCGGAAGAAGAGCCGGCGGTGCATCGCCAAATCCTAGTCCAGACCAAAGGACACGTCGCACCTGTTTATGTGCTAACATGTCAATTTCTATTTTCTTGTCTTGCAGTTTCTTTAACTTTCCCTCACGGGATCATCGTCAGAAGTTAGTGCCAGTGGAGCGGCTTTTGAATCAGATCCACCACCTAAACACGCAGAAAATAGCCAAACAGACAGAAACACTGAATTCAGAAACATGAAAATTTAAGAAAATCCTGATGGGCAAAATAAAATTCTATCTAAACAAACCATAAAGAAATAAGCGATATGTTGAAAATTGAAGCAGAGACAAAGGTGCAGACTGAGGCATTATCATGGAGTTAAGCTAAAGGGTGATTCATGAAATTATCTCAGGTTGAAACATTTTGTCAAACCCTTTTGAACAGAATGCCCTACATAATCCAACCATGTAGTAAAAGTTTTGTTTAAGGTTGAAAAACCCCAAACACGTTTGGTCTCAAAGGTATTTGACATATTGTCCAATGCTAATCCAATTATTTCTCAATTCAAAAAGGGTTGTGTAACATAAGGGCCATAAAGGACCCTCTCATTGAAAAGCAAGAAAAATGACATAAACTGTATCTAAGAAATACTAATGAGTAATAGACAGATTAGGTCTTCTCATGAGCCCCACAAGCACAAATTGTATTTTTTTAAAGCTTGGCATCCGGCCTTGTGACCATCTAATCTAAGAGAACCAATCCACCATTAGTGGGAGGCCCATTTAAAGTTTATGTACGGACCTTGAGAGAAGCAAACTCTCAAGACACAAAGCCTTCACTGATAGGCCAACCGGGGTTATACAAATTGTATTCATATATCAATCATAAACAAACAAACAAATAAGATTATAACTGAAGAAAAATAAACAAGGAAAAGACACAATTGAAAGAGTTACAGGTCACACACCTTATCAGGATGCAGATAAACCTTGTCCCTGAAGAGCAGAACAACCCCAGCCTCATCAAGAACCTTAGCAAACATAGCAGCCTCATCACGATTCCTAGCAATACCAAAACTCTCACAAGCTTGAAGAAGTTCACTATACGAAATAACTTCCTTCCCTTCCATACCAAGTTTCATCTTAAGTGATTCCACATTCACCAATCTCATAAGCTTCTTAGCCTCAGAGAATGATATATCTTCTTTTTTTCCATTCCCATCTCCAATCACAGTAGAAGAAGAAGATGAAAACCCCCTCTTCATCTGGTTCACCATAACTGATAAACATTCAACCCTTTCTCCCCTTCCTCTTCCCCAACCACCACCACATGTCACTGTAACAATACTCCTTAAACCTAACAAATGAGGACCAAATCCAAAAGGATGAAGCTTTTGGTCATAACCATACCTTAGATTGACAATAGAAGATACCCTTTTGCTCAATGAGCTAAAACCCCCACTGGAACAACCCCACCTACCCCACATTATTTTCACACAAAATAAAAATTGAAACTTTATCCAAAATGTTGAACAATACAGAAAACCAAAACCAACCCAGTAACGCTAATCCAATAAAATCAAAAACCCTTGTTCTAGTTTTTCCTTTGGCACTGAAACCAATGGTAAAGGTAGCAACTTCAAAAAAACAAAAGTTGAAGAATCTTTGTGTAACGTATGACGGAGCAATAAGAAAAAAGAGATAGGAAAGTTAACGGGTTAAAATTCCGTTAAGTTGAGTGAGTGGGTGGGTGGAGAATGCGAGTGGGATACTAACACTATCTTACTTGTAGTAATGGAAGTTAACGGCTTTTAATTAACGGCGATAGTACGTGTTAGATACGTGGGTGGGTCCTACAAATTGAATTCAATTGACCACCCAAGTCGACAACGCCAAAAATAAAATTGACGGATTTTCTTATTTTAACTATTTTTTCTATTTCTAGAAACTAGTTTTTACCAAACTAAACTCCCTTTTTAATTTTATTAACCAAACTAATCCACTTTTCAATTTAAATTCTATTATACTCTACTTTTAAATATTTATTTTACTTTTTTTTTCTTTTGTAAAAAAGGAAGTCAAGACAATTGATACTCCATTCAAAACAATTGTCCTCTTTAAATAATTATTTAATATAATTATAATATATGATTAATATTCTAATTTTAATAAATTATTAACTAATACTACATCGTTCCTATATATAAGAAAATTGATTTTTAGATTCGTTTGAATAATCGGTCACAGTCATAAATTGACCAAATCATTGATTATTATGAATTTAAAAAATGAATTATCTCTATATATAGGAGCAGGTAATAAATAAAATAAAATATAATATATATGATAATATTTTAATTTTAATAAATCATTAATTAATAATAAATATAATATAATATAATTAAAATTGGATTATAAATATTGAAATAATTTTTACATTTGTTGACAACACGTTACATTGAAGTGATGGTCGATTTCACGAGCGAGGTGCTAATTGTCGTTGAGGCCTCTACAGTTCTGCTTGAGTTGGTTGATGAGAAGGCGCTTGGATTAATCATGTCATTCTTCGACTTAGTCATAGTCTTGTCGTTGCCTATGTGTTCATAGTTTGATTGTGTTGTTCTTTGGGTTAATGTTGTAATGGTTAGACGTAAGCAGATTTAGTGGAGTGGTAGATTTGGTGTAAGTCTTTGGCCAGGATAAAAAGGAATTTGTTGTTGGTTGTGTTGGATGTTTGATGATCATGGTTGTTCACGTGGATCAACTAAGTATATAACATGGATTGACTAAGTATATTGTGTTGTTCAAAAAGTACATATGTGTGTGTTTAGGTATATTACAATGTATGATGGTTAGGGCTTGCCCACGATAACGAGAAATCATGTACCATAGTATTTTATGATGGTTTTAGGAGTCTTGCTCACGTGAGATTAGGGCTTACCCACAACAATGAGAAACCTTGTACAATGTGCTTAGGTGTAAGCGTGTGAGGGGTGTGATTCATGATCTATCCTTCCATGCCTTGGGAAGGAGAATTTATAGAGGCCTTTTGGGCTGAGGTTTGGGTAACCACAGGTGAAGAAATGCTCCCTCACATCAGGAGAATTTATTGACCACTAACCTTGAGGGATAATGAAGGATTCTCATTTGACTAATGGCATTACATGTCATTAGTGTCGATCACGATATCCATCATCATACGTTAATAGAACTCGTGGGCGGGGTGTAATGCAACATCGATCTGCTTTCGTGTAGTCGACTCAGAAACCAACACAAGTCTTTCGTTATACTTTGGCCTGCTAGCAGCTGGAAGCTTCCGGAAGGTCACCATCCCTCTAAGGTCACCCATCTCAAAATTGCTCCAGTCAAGCCGCGGCAATTGTGAAGTTCTTATGAAATGGGCTACTGGAAAAGCGATGCATTTTATTGGTATAGGTAGTAATGAATCAATCCATATAAGCCTTCCTACATGCAATCTCACACCTTCACATCGGGATCCATCTCATTTTGATATCAATTCATTTTCCTAAACGTTGCTAGGAATGTCTCATTGTCATTACGCATCGACAATCCTCTCTCACACTCGGATGTTACATGTAACCACTCTCACCCTCTTCGGTCCTCGTGTGTTTATATGCACTAATACCTTGTTTCATCCTCGACATGTAGTCTTGGAAGAGACTTGGCTATAAGTCCATTTAATCGTCTGCTTTCGAGATTACCGGTGACCCCAACTAACACGGGTCTTTTAGCATACTTTGGTCTTACTCACGTTTTTGAAAAACTTCCAAGAGGTCACTCATCCCAAAATTGCTCCAGTCAAACACTTAGCGTAAAGTTCTTATGGAATGAGCTACCAAAAGAAGATGCATCTTGTTGGTATATGCAATACCTACCAATTCTTATAAGACATCCTTCAACCATATGTCCCTTCCCTACAGCCTTTGGATCCCTGTCATTCCAACTTTGCAGTTGCCAAACAGGTTTGCACAAATTACCAAAAACACCAACT
This sequence comes from Vicia sativa, assembly GCA_021764765.1. Classification (NCBI taxonomy): domain Eukaryota; kingdom Viridiplantae; phylum Streptophyta; class Magnoliopsida; order Fabales; family Fabaceae; genus Vicia; species Vicia sativa. The sequence goes on from CM038794.1 coordinate 162,088,264, forward strand.
GCCAAAAGATTTGTAACATGAATAACTATCAGCATACCGCAGAAACCAAACAACTTTTAAACCGCAAAGGCATCGACGACAAGAAATAGCAAAACAACATCAAACCAACTCTAATTAAAACTGACCCAATATTTCCCCCTGCTACTGCTGACTAATTATTCTAGACTGTATACCTTCCACCTTAAGAACAATGCAGGACTTGATACAATCTCATAGATGTAGATATGGCGGCTAAACAGAACTGCTCCACCTATATTACTTGAAAAATAGGCTATCGAAGGATACAAACATTATAGGCACTTGACTGAATCTAATATCCTTTAGTAGAATCAACTTATTCTACACTGCTACAAATTTCCTCCTCTCTTCCCTGACACTATCTTTTAGAAGTAACGAGTATGCTTCCTTTACCGAGTACACTTTTTTACCCTATATCAACTTGTTTCCTAAGTGTTGGCTCAAAGCTATACTTTGGACTTTCTACTTAATTTCTTCAACCAACTTCCTTTCCTCTTCGTTAAGATGTCGATCCCAATTAATGTTCAATATTTCCCATTCTACATTCATCTGCACCACTTCGCTGAAAGCTGCTTGTTTTTTCATTGTCATATCATAACAAATAAATCAATATATTTGTTATTCAAAATTTGTCCCTTAAGCCACGGATCGCTCCAGAATTGTGTTTCCTCTCCATTTCCAATTTTCCTGTAAAGCTTTTTCAGAAAACCAATGCAATTTAATATCTCAAACCCCACCATTTACTTTATACATGCTATCAATTAACGAATTTGGCCTAAATTCATTCACTTAATCAGATTCTTTACTTTTAGAATTAAAGTAAAAACATAGTTAGTTCCGTTAACCAGTTTACCATTATGATGAAAGTAGGGATGGCAGGTATCCATAAGCACGGTACTAGTCTCGTTATCCTCTCCGTTTAGTAAATATGATATCGGTATCCTCCTCATATCCAGGTACAATTAGTTAGATGGGTATCCGATAATTTTGAGATATCCATGGATATTAGCGGGTATCCATGAATACTATTATTTAAATATATTTTAAAAATATGTATATTTAAATAACTATTTTTAATCTCTTTTAATTTTAAAAAATATTTTCAAAGTTAACACAATAAATATTAATAAAAATAAATCACTTTCATTTTATTTCTTCTTTATCCAAATAATAATAATAATAATAATAATAATAGTAATAATAATATCATATTTAAGAAAATAACAATAATAATTTTATCAAACAAATTAACATTTAAGTATTTTTTAAGTTATTAACGGATATGGATATCGGATGAATCCATCAATTCATATCCGTATCCGTAAATAATCGGATAATTAAATATCCGTTTATTTTACCCGTGGATATCCATTAAGCCATCATAATCATATCCGTTCGGGTTTATCCGGGTATCACGGATCACGGGTTTTTGTCATCCCTAGATGAAACTCCCCATGAATCTATGAAAACCTTCCTTAATTACTTCCCAAAATCCTTAATGAATCCAAAATTTATGCCATCCGGGTCGGGGCTTTTCGAGCTCTCACTCCCACACAATTTTTTATCTCTTCCACTATGAATTCAACAGTAAGTGATGTGTTGTCTTCTTTCTCCCTCCATTTAAGGTTTTGCATACAAATTAAGAAATACAATGATATTATAAGACATTCACATTTATAAAATTAATCTTATGTGAAAATAATGTAAAGAGTAAAAAGTAAATGATCATTCTTACATTGAAAAGTGAAATGACATCGGTTTAAAATAAAATTTATTTATTAAAATGGCGATCATTTTGAAATTGATAGAGTAATAAATTTGAAATTCATGTTCAAAAACGGTCTATTCAACTTTTGGTCTCCAAACAATTTTGAGAAACTCCCTCCGTCCCACAATGAGTGGTTCAACACACTATTTAGCATATTAAAAAATGTAGAAAATAAGAGATGGAGAATAATGCATTTACTATAGTATCCTTAATTATATAATGAAAATTGTGAAAGTTTAATTGATTAGAAGGTAGAATTAAAAAAGTGTATTGAAAACTATTATATTTCATTTGAGTCACATTTATTGTGGGACAGAGAGTAATTAGCTATCTCAATTCTTTATTTCATGTACTTCATACAGTATCTCGTTCTTTGTTTCATGTACTTCATACAGTTTTGAATCGTTTGATTCAGTGCAGTTTATCTCCTGCTAAGGATATACATCTATTTGCTTACAAAACATCTTCCCGTCGGTAACGTTTTCTTGTATATTATACAAAACATCTTCACGTCGGTAAGCGTTTTCTTGTATTCTAAACTTTTTCTCGAAGTTCACCGACAACTCAATCATCACCACTCACTCACTGTACACATTCAGTTCTCATATTAAAATAATACAACACTAGTTAAATGACAGACAATTGATAGGGCCTTAGTAAAGTACTATAGTGCTTATAACCAAAAAATACTACTATAGTACTTTCTATCACCTAAATTTTGAAAAGAAAAAACCTTATAAACAAATCAATATTTGCAAGATTATATCTTGATATTTCTGTCTTGGGAAACTTCATAAATGTCTTGTTATTAATTTGCCTATGTGTTTATGCATAATTTTTACTTTGCTTATGCAGTAAAATTCATTAGTATAAACTATGGAGTGATAATACACTTATGTATGTAGTAGTTAAAGTTGAAAACGAAGTAAAAAAAAAAATTGTTTGGATTTTGTTCCTGTCACATGACATACCCGTTGATGCAGACAACTTTTGGAATATAGTCATTGAAGAATAAATTCAATCATGAAAATAAATTATTCAATTCAGTAAGAGCAAATATACAATTCTGACAAATCTTACAAGTATTGTAATTTGTATATCTGTACTGAAGCAATGCAATGACCATTTCATGCATCAAGTAGAAAGCAGCAGAAAATGTAGCAGGATCATCACTTGCTATGTTTTGCTTTTGTGAAGTTTGACCATACCCTTCGCAATCTTCCAGAACCAAAATAAGTTCATCATTGCTAACACAGGAGGCACCAAAAGCAAGCTGTAGAAACCCAACGGATAGACCTCCTTCAACTGAAATCAGGGAGAAAAAGTTTGAACTTATTCACTGCATTACAATTATAGGAAACTGTTAAGTTATATATGTATGTGTTGAACATGCACACCTCATCAAAATGGGTCCACATGTGAGTAAACAAGAACATGAACAGAAAAATCCTTGCTATCTGCACATTATAAAGAATTTGTGAACATCTCTCTAACACTTGCTATCCAAGCACGCAACATGCAGTATTCGTTTCGTCAGAGCATTTCTGATAATCCTTTTAATTATCTTTGTCATTTTGCTACTTGGGCGCCTTTTGCAGAACATGGATCATCGAGAACCAAAAAAAACTAAAAGCGAAGAAACTATCACAACAAAAGCATGGCCATAAGCAACAAATGCAGGTGCTATAATGGAATTAGAATTGAGGCGAGTACAATAGACAGTACCAACCACCGAAGAACAATGCAATGCCATTCCAGATGTAAAGTTTTGAGCTTTTAAGACCAGCGGTATCTAGGTACCTGTATATATATATATGTAACTAATGTGATAAATCAATGTTGAAAAATTAAAAGCAAGTGAATGGATGCCTTGACAACGGACTTACCATCTTAAGTTTACAAAAGGAGTTGTGCTCTCGAGAAAAGAACCATTAAGATGTAGATCTGTGCAGCCCACTTAGCAGAGATTGGATAATTGAAAACATCGACAGTCCGTGGTGTAGAACCTTAAATGAATGAAGTTAGTTCGCATACCTAAGATATGGGTTTATTGTATCATGAAAGTAAAAACAATTTAATGACATGTTTGGTTTGAGAAAGTGTTCTCTACTTTTATTTCGTGTTTCACTATTAATTACATAAACACGACCTTTTTTCATTCTGTTTCCTGCTTTTAGTTTTGATATTTGATAGAAAATAGTGAAATCAATAGGCAAAAAATGACTTTCATTTTCATTGTTTGTTACACAGATCTTTAAAACAGTAAGTAAAATGAAAACAAGGTGAAATGTTTGCATTGTTTCTCTGTTTTCTAAACAAAACTTTGAAAGCAGGAAAATGAAAATATTGATGCAACTTTGATACTAAAAGTAAAATCGGGAAATTAAAAATGTTAAGGCATTTTCACAAAGTAAATGGGCCATAATATCTTTTTGACTTACATATTCCAGACCTCCCAAAGCTGGAAACAGCCACATTACCATTGCTAGATCTGCTAGAAAATAACCTGTAGAGAACTGTACAAAGAGAGGTGAAAAAAACAAATAAGCCAACTGGAGAGTCATTTCTTTAATCATTCCTAAGAATAATACAACTAAAGAGAATAACATAGATAAAAGATATCTAACAAGAAGGAACTGCAAGATTGAATTATAACAGAAACATGACTTTATGAATGCACCACAAGAATATGATGGGTTTATTCGCATATTCAAAAGGCGTTGTATATGTTTTCTTCTATTGACAGTAAACTTATCACAATATTCACTACAAGCTATTTCTTTTCTGAGAAAAAAGATACAGCAAACAATATCATTTTCAAAAATAAAATACAATTACCTTTTAGGCCAGCATATTTTATCACTACACTCATGTGTACCGTTTTTCTAACCTAGTTAAAATGTAAAAGAACTAAAAGCGTCACACTTTCTGCCAAATCATACTTTACATTATCTTTATCAACCTACACAATACTGAATTTGAGAAAGTAGATGATCTATTCACAACAAGCTTCTCTTGTGAATCATCCTTGAAGAGATCTGATAAGATCAAGAGATAAAATGACACAAAAGATGCAAAAATAGCATGAAATGTTGAGAATCCCTGCATTGAAAATTTTGCCAAAGTTAATGTAAATGTCAATTATGGACAAAATCAATTAAAACAGAAATCATTATACAAAAGGAATTACCTGTTGTTCCATTCAACTTTCTCAGCACTAGTCAATTCTCTGTATCCCACGAATAACGAGAACTTAAAATAGCAGTCAATCTATAAACCTTCAAGAAGATAATTAAGAAGGATCAAATTTCAAAATACTTATATAAAGGCCTAAATATGACTAGAATTTTTTAGCATTATCTGGCATTCAGATAAAGTGAACCTATATTTAACAAGAACAAACTAGAAAGGAAATGAAAAGAACACCATGTGCATCTAGACCTAACAATTCAAACTCTAACTCATATTACCACAACTTCAGAAACTGAATCTGTAAAAACAAAATAGTCCGAGCTCAACTCTACCTAGACCAAGACACAATCAGTAAAAAGTTACACTCAGTGACTCTACAGGCTTCTGTTAAGCCCAATCCAACTGAATATAAAAGCCATAAAGGAATATTTACTCACTCATTTGAAGTTCCAAATATAAAGTGTATACAAAAAAATATCTGGATGTAATAAAAGGCACTAGATTTTAATTGCCAAATACTATCTTCAATTGTAAAATAAGCATAATTAGCCCTCCATGTACAAAATCGTTACCAGTAATTTCATGACAAAATGCACAGCAGTGCGAATCTCCCCCAATTATTTTATTTATTTTCCTTTTTCGCTGAAACCACATGATACCAAGTTACATTACAAATAGCATCATTATGAGTAATACTTACTCGACAAACTACATCAAAACACAGCATATAACTAATGTCAAGCGGTAGCAGTAATTACTGAGTACATAAGCATGATTGACAAATAATCATTCCTTCATATACTTTAGGTCAACTACTTCATCTGATTTATCACTCATCTTACACCAACTCAAGAAGCCATTTCTGAAACAATATAAAGCATTTCTCCTCCACCATAAAAACATCAAAATCCTAATTCAGTTCATTAGTTTCTAATTCCTTAAGCATTTACAACATATAATTCAGCGACAACAAATGGATGATTACTTACAATAAAACTGAAGATGATACCGGCGAAAACAGACGCCAGCCATTGAATTTCCTTGCTGGGAACAACATCAGCAGCAGCAGCAGAGAAAAACCCAAAAGAAAAAGGAGTTCCCATCCAATTCCCTTGTTGAAAATCACAAAATCAAACCAAACTGCATCAAAAATAAAAATAAAGGTTTGTGGAAGCATATAGAATAATAGAGGGTGGAAATTGGAATCTCAAAAAAATAAATAAATAAAAAAAGACTAGATTATAGAATAATTGTTTATGAAATTAAAAATTGAATGAGCGTTTTGAATAAGGAAACGTGTCGACGAAAAAGTGGTAATTCATTAATACAGTTTGGGCCTTTCATTTTCATAGGACTTTTCACAAAAGCTTGAGCCAAACCATAGGAGCACATGACATGATAATTGATACATCAAAACTGATGAAAAGTAAGCATAGATGCATAAAATGGAAGAAATAGGGTACCGATGAGTACTAAATGCCCCTCTCTCACCATTGAGTTGAGGTTTTTATGGAGGAAGTTGAAGGGATGGAGAAAGAAAGTGAGAACTGACCTGAGCAGAAAATAAGGGGAAAGGGAAGAGAGCGTGTCGTTAAGGCATTTGAATTAAATAATCAACTCTGAGTATCATGAATCATTCATTAATCTTGTATCTGTCCTTTTGATACTCAGATTATATTCTTTTTTTACTACTGCCAAATACCTTTAATGGATATATACTACTTTCATCAATACAAAATTAATAATTTTAATTAAAAATATAATATATCTATAAAATTTTATATTATCATCCTCTTTTTCTCATACCTCAATAACAATTTGTTATAAGTAAAATAATTTTATATAATCATCTAACTGGTCGCACAATTAATTTAAAAATATCAAAATAATTTAACAGAATATATAATAATAATAATAAATAATTAAAATATAAAATTATTTTATTTTGTCTATAGATTTTTTTCCTCATTATTTTGAGATAAATTAGTATGTCTGTCAATTTTGAAAAGTTTTATATCATCAGCATATCACAACCACCCATAAATATTATTTTATTAATAATTAAAATTAAAATAATTTAATATCCATATATTTTAATTAAATCCTTTTTATTTTATAACAATAGTATATTTGTTATCATAGCAGAAAACTGTCGTGAAGCGCTTCCACTAAAACTGGAATTTTCAACTTCTAAAAAGGTAACAAAATTACGGCAAAAGCTTTCATAACGTATAACCAACATACACTTAAATATGTGAAAGTCAAATTTGGAAAAATATTTATGACACTGTCCTTTGCTTTAAAAATTTCGTCAAATACTTGGAAGGAAAACAATCGCCTTTCCTTTTAAATTATAATGTGTTTTTGTTATTTTATTCTGTGTAATTAAATTTTGAATTTAATTAAAATATATCGACGATGTAAAGAAATTTAACAACGTCGATTAATCATAACCACTAATTTATAAGAAATATTTGATTTTTATTTTAGTTTTTTAAAAAGTGTTAAATTGAGTTGTTGTGATGTAGTGATAGGAATACAATTATTAATATTATATTAAGAGTAATGATATTGATACATCAAATCCTAAACAAATACTTATATATGGTGCTTCTATCGAGTTTGTATTTCAATCTTCACTCGAAGTTTTCTTTCTGAATAGCGTCTTGTTAGTGGCAATTCGGTTGAAGAATAATTGGAATATCAAAACAATATTTAGTCGGTAATAGAAAAGGAAGTTAATATCAATAATGAATATTGATGAGAAATATAGAACCTTTGATTCTAAAAGGAGTTTTCGATTTCGATGTGAGATAATGGGATTTCGATTTAAGGTTTTAGTGTTTAAAATATAAAGCTCTTTTGGGCCAATGTGTCGAATTGGAAATGGTTTGAGCGGAAGATAAATTAATTTCAAATAATCACAATTAATTTCAAATAACTTCTGATTAATTTGAATAAGGCGCCATTCTTAGAAGGCACGTGGAAGTCGATAAATGAAACTGCATGCTTGAGCGTGGTGTAATTTTAGAGTAGGACCATTAGGGTCAAGACACTATAAATAGGTGTTTTATGTTAGATTTTGGTGTTCAACATGTACTAAAAATCTCAACACTCAATTACAATGGCGAAGGAAGCAGTTAAGAAGACAAAATGTACGTACTGAACATCATGATCCTTTACAATTTAAATACAAGTCTTTTTATATTTATTTTGCTTTTACAGCATTTTTCCTTTTAAATTTTTCGATTCCCTTTCCTGTTATTGTTTTATTGCCTTTCAACATATTAAATACCCAGAAACTCTACTTTCACTTTGTCCTTTTATTCCAACACTTTGCATTTTCAGAAACTTTTACACTTTCAGAAGTCCTTTATCTTTACATTGAATCTAAGTTTAAATCGAAACCCATTTCCTTTATATGTTTAGTCAGTATATTTTATACATTTAGTCAGTCTATTTATAAAGACAATCCTAGAAAATTTCTTAAGATACATCCTACACTCCTGAAGCGATATAAAATTCATCGAGATAATAGGTTTGAACATGGAAATCAATTATGACACATGTGTCCTAGGATCAATCTAGTCGATCCCCAAGTAACCAATAATAATCAATAAATTGGAAGACTAGCGGTTGTTTACGAGAAATCACCGTAAACAAATTGGCACGCCTAGTGGGGGTGTCATAAGAAGAAATTTTATTAAACTTGTTAGAAAATCTTATAATCTTTTGAGTTTGGAGTGCGTTTTGTATATGAACCTTGAGCGGCAAAATAAAAACAATAATCCACATATACCGAAGACAACGCAAAACAATGGTTAACACAATAACCAAGATAGGGGACAAAATCCCCACGAGGGGCTGCAACAATCGTTTCAAGTTCGATTAATGCCTCGATACTATCCTGTTGTAGTTCGAATACGGTCCCAATAGGCACATTAAAATGTCTAACATGTCATCAATACAATGTACGTGGGAAATCAGTATATTCGACCCCTACTAGGCCTCCAGGTTTCGAACCTTTGAGGCCTAGAAATCCTCCATATGGAATGTCAACTTCGTTTATGGCAGGATTGCATAATGCATCCACTTCCCCGATCCAAGTGCGGTTGAGGATGAACCATTTGGGTACAAATTCCCAAAATTTAGAAATTATGCCCCGTGCCTACCATACAACTAACAATCGGTAGGCGCTTAGGCAATAGATGGATGTGATAATCATGATATGGTAGGAATCCTAGAGGAAATGAATGTTATTTTGGTCCCCAATCCGAATATAAATAGAACAAACCAAGAAAATGCAGCGGATGACTAGAATAGCGATTTCTTTGGTGCCCACGTCTGCGCGGGCGTAGGCAAAATCCGGTGGTAATGAAGCGAAGAACCCATGATTGGCATTCGACCCCAAGTGGTCGAAGAAAGAAATATAGGGGCAAGATTAAGGCAACAAGAAGTTCAGGAAGATCAGAACGAACAACCTAGACCAATAATGGTGGTTAATAGGGACCAAAATGCAAACGAAATTGTTCATAGGATTAGAAATGACAATTTAGTGGCAGAAAATAACCTAACCACCATGATCAAAAGAATAATGGCCCAGTCGGTCTAAATTCAGGATTTAGGAGGCCAAATTATACATCTCCCATTGTAGACTATGTTCTGCAAACAGAATTACCTAGGGGCTTTAAAGTCCCTAAATTCACGAAATTCTTGGAGATCTGAGTGAATCGGCGAGTAGAACATATAGTGAGATATTTAACCGAAGCAGGAGATATATCAAATAATGAAAATCTTAGGATAAAATATTTCTCGAGTTCTCTAACAAAGAATGCTTTTACTTGGTTCACTACCCTACCCCCTGGATCTGTAGATACATGGCCTTATCTAGAGAGACTTTTTCATGAACAATTTTATATGGGTCGATCTAAAATTAGCCTAAAAAATTGCAAATTAAGAAATTCACGGAACCGATAGATGATTATTTGAATAGGTTTCGTTTGTTGAAATCTAGATGTTTCACAGTGGCTCTTGAACACGAATTGGTCGAAATGGCGCTAGAGGCCTAGATTATTCTATTCGAAATTGGATACACGATTATCTTAGAGATATATGGACTAGCGATAGGGTTAAATCGGTCGAAAGGTTAAAAGCTAAAAGGCTAGGGCTAGTAAAAATCATAAAAAGAGCGAATAACCTACATAGAGGTGAAGGAAGACATAGATGATTCTCAGACCCACATGATTTGATCGATTCGAAATAGATCAGCGAATTGAAAGAAGCACCCCCTTATGCTTGCAAAGTTTTACTTCCTTCTAATGGATAGGACCCTGTCGAAAGTGAGAAGAATGATAAATTCTCTAAGAAAATATATACTTTCGATATAACTAAATGTGATAAATTCTTGATCACTTGTTAAAGATGGTCAGTTAATAGTTCCTCCTAACCTTAAGATTCCTCCATTGGAACAAAGGAAGAAGAGGGGCTTTTGTAAATATCACAACTTTTTAGGCCATAAAACCTCACAATGTTTTCTTTTCAGGGATCTGATACAAAATGCAATCAAAGATGGAAGGCTGAAGTTCTCAGATAAGGGCAAGAATCCAATGAAAGTTGATACGGATCCGTTACTGATGGCGGAGACCAACTATGTTGAGCCTTTAGACATCAATGTAGTGGAAGTTGCTGAGAGGAAAGTTCAATCGAAAGTAGAATTCGAAGAAGATGAGGATTTCATCTTGGTTAAAAGCAAAAAAGAGGTTACTGATGGCCTCCCAAAAGTGATCAAAGCGAAGTTGTTGAAGGAAGCAATACATGCGATATTAGCGTCACTGCGACAAAAGTTGTTGAGGGAACTCTTGGGGTCTCAAGATGAAGTTCGAAGAAGTCAAAATTTCGATGGTCAAATGCTAGGAGTGAATATGGTGGATTTTGAGCATTGCCGCGAAATAGAAGAAGTGGGCGTTGCTTGGAGAAGAAAGAGGCGGAGAAGGAAAAACCTACCTCGAAAGGACACGAGCCTCTGAATACCTTTTCCTTTGTCCTGAAGAACCGGGATAAGTTGTTGTGCCCAAGGTGCGGCATCATCACGCAACCCAATTGCTGCTTGAGTTGAAAGGGCCCAGTGTTGAATAGGGAAGTCAACTAGAGCAAGACAACCAGCATACGAGTTTATCCCAAGGCTAATGAGAGTGCACTCGAATTCACAGTGCGTTGCCACAAGATTGGAGCAGAATGTACGATCGCCCCGGATGTCGTGATATATGATAGAGAAATGGTGAAGCTTCGAGAGAATCCCATTGCATCAGTTGGGGCACCAGGATACCTTCAATTTAGCTAACTTGGCGGAACCATGCCAAGGAGGCGGCCCTTATCCCAGGGGAGCAAAGAGAGTTTCTTTCAAACTACCTGCAGAAGTCTCCACTGACAGATGGTTACATGTGAAGGCTGATAAGGGCAAAGGTAAATGGTGAAGCTATGACCAAGGAGGAAGGACTGCTATGGCCTACAAGAAACAATTCAATTCGAACAAGAGGGAGGAAATAAGATTGGAGAACTACAAAGGTAAAAACCCAATGTCTCGCTCTCAATGGCGCAGACACCAGCGAAACAAGAAAGCTGAAAGGGATTCGAAGCCTATAGAGATTGGAGAATCTAGTACTAACAACCCAACATCGGTGACTCAGCTCGAGGCGAACCCGGTGTCGAAAAGATTATTCTCACCAAAAGGATCTTGAAGAAAATAAGACCTTTGATGACAAACAAAGAGGACTTGATGGTGATGACTTGAATCGGAAGGAAGTCTCTTTAATGCAAATTGTAATGTAGTATCAGTCTTTTTGTGAGTATAATCGGGATCTGAAGTTTATCTTTGGGAAGAGGCAGTGAGGACAAAATTGCAGAACACGAGACCGGTGTATTATGTAATGAATGATGGAGGCGGTCGAAGAGCAAAATCGTTCTTGAAAAAGCGAAGGAATGAAAAATCACCTAAAGCCTTTATTCATCAGGGCTAAGGTAGAACAACATGGGGTGAACAAAGTTCTAGTTGATGGTGGCGCTGCTGTTAATTTAATGCCTCGATTCATGTTAAAAAGGATAGGCATGCAAGACTCAGACGTTCGACCTCACAACATGGTGCTTTCGAATTATGAAGGTAAAGTTGGTAAGACTTTGGGAGTGATACAGGTTAACCTAACAGTTGATTCCCTTATAAGACCAACAATGTTCATGGTCATAGTTGCGAAGGCCAACTACAATTTGCTGCTTGGCAGGGAATGGATACATGGAATCCGAGCGGTGCCTTCTTCGATGCATCAAAGATTAGTGTTGTGGAGAGATGACGGAATCGTTGAAAACATAGAAGCAGGCCAAAGTTATTATATGATAGAAATCAACAATGTGGATAAAAGGAACTTCGATCGAAACATGGCCAACATACGACCATGCCACCCACCTGAAGAGTATTTCGAGCCCAATGAGAACGCTTACTATTCCTTAACCCTTCATCCCAATGGATTCCAATGGTATCGAGAACTCATGTGGGACGGGCAAGAGATTGAGGATGATGGAGAAACTTTGACGGTACGGCCAACTGGCTGGGGAAGCGAAGGTTGTTATGACTGAATCAAGTTACTACCAAAAGATTTCGGCCTATCTGGCTGAGAACAAATGAAAGACGACTCTCGAAGCCGAAATACAGAACATGGTTGTCGAGGCCATAGACAAAAAAGAAAAAAAGAAAAAAGAAAAAAACAAAAAAGAAATAGCAAGTCCTGAGGGAAATCACTCACCCCCACCCTATGATGGACAAACTTCCGCAATAATGGATCAACGGCTAGACACCATCTATGATCAAGAACCCTTGGGGTTCGAAAAGGATCCAAAGTCAACAAATGCTAAGATGCTGGCACAAGACCCATTAGAGGAGGTAGATATTAGGGATGGGTCGAAAAATGAGTTCACATTACATCGATCGAAACTCGGTCAGTTAAAAACAAGATAATCGAGTGCTTAAACAAAGCAGAGACCTTCGCAGGACTATGATGAAATGCACAGTTTAAAAAGGAACTGGTGGAACATAGGCTTCCAATCAAGGATGGCAAGAATCCCATCAAGCAAATTCCTGAGCGATTACTGTGATCCTTCCAAGATAAAGCGGAGGTAGAAACGACTCCTTGGCACAAGTTATCAGGACCACAGGTCGTCGAATGGCTTGCTAATATTATTAAGAAAAATGGTTCTCTGCAATTTGCATAGATTTAGGGATTTAAATTCAGCCACCCCAAAAGATGAATATTCCATGTCTATAGCAGAAATGTTGATTGATTACTGCGGGTTTCGAATACTTGAGTATGTTAGATGGATACTTTAGGTATAATCGGATCTTCATTCTTGAAGATGATATTCCCAGCTAGCGTTTCGATGTCCGAGCCTTAGGCACTTACGAATGGGTAAATGTCTTCGGTTGAAAATCTTTGGAGAAACATATCGGGAGGCAATGAACACTATTTTCATGATTTCATTGAATCATTTTGATTTATATAGATGACATAGTAGTCGAATCTGTTTTCTAATGAGGATCATTTAAAACACCTTCGCCAATCATTCGAAAGAATGAGAAAACATAGCCAAAATGAATCCTCTTAAATGTGCTTTTTATGCGGTGAGGATTTCTAGGCTTTGTGGTCAACAAGGGGATCGAAATTAACTTGACAAAGCGAAGGTCATTGAAATGACCTCCATCAACAAGAGAATTGCAATCTGTGGGTAAAATCAACTTTTAAGGAGTTTATATCAATCAAGTGGGCGAACTAGAACTTTCTCACTACTCCGTATAAATCAAGGGAATTTTGAATGGGCCTGACATCGAAAGCATTTGAGAAAATCAAGGCTGTTGATGCATCCTCCTATACTTACCCTTCTAAAGATAAGCCAGGGCTATATATTTACGCCTCAATGTAACTATAGGTAGTATGTTGGCCGGAAAGCGATGATGGCATCGAAAGAGCCATCTACTATATTAGTAAGGGTCCTAAATAAAGCGGAGACTAGATATAGTAGTATAGAAAAACTATGTGTCTGTCTGTATTTCTCTTGTACAAAACTCAAATATTATATTAAGCCAGTTGATGTTTATGTTTCGTCTCACTTTGATGTTATTAAACATATGTTGTCGAAACCAATCATACCATGAGGATTGGTAAATAAATTAGCACTCCTTTGAGTATAATTTGGCTTTCAAGCCTTTAAAGGCTATGAAAGGGCAAGTTGTTTCAGATTTCATAGTGGATCATTCTGTGAGTGAAGACTTCGCGTTAGATTATGTTGAGATCCAGCCATGGAAATTATATTTAGATGGATCCACACATGAAAATGGAAGTGGGGTTGGAGTACTTATCATTTCGCCTGAAGGAATTCCAACAAAATTCAAGTACAAGTTGGAAGGCCCTCCCTGTTCGAACAATGAAGCTGAGTATGAAGCATTAATTCTTTGGACTTGAAGCTTTGTTGGAATTAAGGGAGCAACAGTCGAAATTAGAGACTAGGTGGTCATTAAACAAATTACCAAAGAATACAAATGTATCAAAGTAAATTTGATCATGTATTTCGTTATTGCTAACATTACTCAAGAAATTTGAATATGAATATAAAACATATTCCCGATTTGATAATCGGGAAGCAAATGACTTAGCTCAAATAGCCTCGGGATATAAGACATCAAGAAAACTCCATACTTCATAGAGACAAGAGGTAGAATAATGGCTACTAAGTTATCACCATTAGACTTAGAAAATTGAAACTTGGCTATGTAAGTCGAGAAAAAATTTGAAGTATTAAGTATAGATGCTTTGGCGAATCTACGGATTGGCAAAGTCCCATAATAAATTACTTGAAAGAACCTTGATAAGTACAAAAAAGATCAAATACAGAGCATTGTCTTATATGCTAATAGGAAATGGTATTTTAAGAAAACCCAGTGGGAATCTTACTCAAGTGTTTAGAAAGCAAAGCATATTTAGCTTTGTCCGGTGTACCGATGGGGCATGTGGGGCACATCAATTGGTCACAAAATGAAATGGTATTGTTTCGATATGGAATGTATTGGCCATATGCTCCGAAGGCGTATATAGAATTTGCTAAAGGATGCGAAGAATGTCAAGTTCATGCGGGCATTCAACATGCTCACCAAGCGAATTACACTCAATTGTTAAGCCTTGGCCTTTAGAGGATGGGTGTAACACCCGAATAGTTCTATATTTAAAATAATTAAATTTTTAATTATTAGTTTAATTATTAATATTGAGAAATTATTGGAGTTAATTAATTAATTAATTAAAGGAAAGAAGTTGGTGGTGTGAGGAATAATTAGAGGGTGAGAGGTAAAATACTCTACTACTAATTACTATTTTTATTATTTTATTGGAATAAATAAAGGGTATTAAAGGAAAAGAAGGAAAAAGAAGGTTATTGGAATATTCATCATACGAGATTGGAGAGAGAAGAGAAAGAGGAAAAGCAAGCATGAGAAAATTTGAAGAATCGTATGAGGTAAGGGGTGATTTCATTCGGTTATGATGCCTTATGTGTTTTGGAATACAATTGAATGATTGGGTGTATTAGGAAACCTGAATTAGAAACATTTAGGTTTGTAGGATTATCCCTAATTGTGTCGGATTATAGGAATTGGGCAGATTAGTGTGTTAAAATAATAATAAGAATGATGGAATTGTGATGTATGATGTTGTATCGATGTTTACTAGTTGTATTTTAGTGTTCCTAATGCTATAATTCGTATGGAATGAAAAGGAATGAATTGGGATACATGAGGCATCAAAATAGCAAGTTTTTGTTTACGGTCGTGGGAACCGTTACTCTGAGGAGGCAAGGTTCCCAATTCAAATTTAAAAATCAACCATTTTTCAGCGTGGAACGGTTCCCAGTATGGGTGATCGGGTTCCCCATACAAATTTTCGAGAGCGTGTTTTTAAAATTGTGGGAACCGGGTTCTCGAGGAGAACCAGTTACCCTTATGTTGGACTTCAAAATGTTTAAAACTTCAAAAATTCATATTTTCCAAACCATAACTCCGATTAAGTGCGTTTTGTGATGTTCTTAAATTAAAAATAATATCTTATAAAATAAGAAAAATATTATTTTATAAAAACTATTTTAAAAAATTGAATTCGATTTTTAAATTTTGGTATTTTGAGAATGGTGTAGAATTGGTTTGTATTTGTTACGATCTAGTGAATGAGAACCAATACTTTATATGTATACGATATCACTATGATTGATTTGTTATCATGTGATGTATTGGTGTTGGCATCATGTGGAATTATGTTGTGATCACGTTACATTGACTTGATGTTGCATGCTTTTATGGTGCATGCTAAGCATTGTTATGGTTCATTCCATTGTGTGGAATTGAACTTAGAGCCAATAAACCTACCGGTGTCAGGAGGTAGTGAGGCTAGATTCTTGACTCAGTGGTTATGGGTGAATTATGGATTGGTTGTTTAGAGTGTAATGGAACAAGGTGCGGACTTGGTTCACGTTGGTACCACATGCAAGAGAGCGCATTGCATATGGGTTGTAACATGCTAGGATGGTTTCGGTGTTGCAATTTCCATTGAGTGTTATATTTGCATAATCATTGTGTGAAATGCATTATAGAACTGAACTATGATTATGTTAATGATAGTAGACTAATATATTGACTTATTACATTGTATTTAAGAGCGTATAATGCATTCTATATTGGATAGAAATCTCACCCACTTTAATGATTGATTAAAGTTAAGCACTTCGAGTCCGTGAGGATGGCTTATAGAGTTGTGTAAGTGTTTTATCGCGTGTGTCGGTGTCATGCTCACGATGGTTGTAACATTGGAAGCGTTTGTTTGATGAGTTTTATTTGATACTCCATTGTTTTAATTTATGTTGGGAATACTTATGAATTGAAGTCATTCCGGTTTTGAGATATTTTCCACTGTGTAGAACATGATATTGATTTTGAATAATCTATTTTATTTATTCCTTCAGTTGAGCATGAATACTGTTTGAAGTTGAAACTTTTGTATTTAATTTTTAATTGTGACATCCCTGTTTCCATGTTACTCTGATATAATCTAAATTCGTTTAATTTAATTAGTTTATTCGTGGGTTATTTAGAAGGGGTGTTACAACGGGCATTAGATCTAATTGGTGAAATTCGACCAACATCCTCCAAAGGACAGAGATATATCCTTGTGGGTATAGATTATTTCACAAAATGGGTCGAAGCAATCCCTAATGTTGACCAAGAAGCTATTATGGAATTTATCCAGAAGCAAATAATTTACAGGTTCGGAATACCAGAAAGTATCACAACAGATCAAGGTTCAGTTTTCATGGGACGAAAAATGCAAGAGTTCGCACAAGAAACGGGATTTAAGTTACTCACGTCAACGCCTTATTATACTCAAGCAAATGGCCAAGTGGAAGCAGCCAATAAAGTCATAATAGGGTTGATAAAGAAACATGTAGGGCGAAAACCAAAAAATTGGCATAAAACTCTGGACCAAGCTCTATGGGCATATCGAACATCTCTAAGGAGACGAATACTACTCCATTTGACTTACATTTGGGCACGATGCGATTACATGGTCAAAATACATCTGATCGATTTAGAATCCAAAGACAAAATGAAATACCAACTGATCAATATTGGGAAATGATGATGAATGAATTAGTGGACATAGATGAAGATAGGCTACATGCTTTAGAAGTTATGAGAAGACAGAAAGAAAGAGTAGCCAGGGCATACAACAAAAGAGTTAAGAATAAGGTATTCTCAATTAATGATCTGGTATGGAAAGTTATTTTACCTATGGATAAGAAGAATACATTCTTAGGTAAATGGTCACCCCATTGGGAGGGACCCTTTCGTGTTTTGAAAACATTTTCAAATAATGCTTATGAAATAGAGGAATTAGCAGAAGATAGAAGAATCTTAAAGGTAAATGGGAAATACTTAAAAAGGTATAAACCATGCTTGCAAGAGGTTCGAATTACTACAGGATAATTAAAGTTACTTAAATAATAAAGCCAAAATGGTATTGCATAAGTGCCAAAATGGTTATGTTTGAATTACAAAAGTACATAGTAAGAATCCTTAATAATAAAAGGAGGTGAAAGGGGCGTCTCGTTTTAGCTTGGCAAATTTTCTCTTGCATAAGTTGATCTTACATTGGGTAGCATTTCTGACACTTTCGAGCCCTTTGATCTCTCTGTTTATTCCTTCAGCTACTTCCATCTGTTGAAGACTTTGTGTGACAAGATTTTTAAGCTCTTTGTCATCAACGGACTTCAAAGCTGTCTGCTCATTTCTAGCACCCTCAATTTTCTTCCTGAGTTCTTTAATCTGGGATTCCCAAAACAAGATTGATCGAGCCAAAACATCATGTTTATCTTTGGCCTGGGTTTTTGCAAACTCCAATGCTTCTGCTTCCTCAGAAAGTTTCGAAGTCTGATCATAAGCTTTAGACAAAGCCTCTTGTTTGGTTCGAATCTTAGCCTCAATGTCATGTGCCCTAATATATGCATTGCTAGCCTCATTAAGTAAGATTTGCAGATCATATATGGTTTCACCTACTTCAGGTGGACAGATACTAAGATCTATATGAGACAGCAACTTCTTCATCGAAAAATAGGCTCCAGTATCATCTTTTAGAATAGTAAAAATGTCAGCCTCAAGGATAGTTTTGTTGACTTCTTGAAGAAGTTGGTCGAGAGAAGTAAGAGGGGTTTTCTCCTTCGTTTGGTTCGAATCCTCAGATTGATTTTTGCTTGAAGAAGAAGAATCTCGTTGAGCTAGCATTAACTTGATGTATTTCAAGGGATTACTACTTTTCATTTCTTCTTTTTGTTCCTCAGATAAAGTTGGGGGATCTGGCTATTTAGTGAAAGTGGTTCCAACAGGAACAAGAACTTCCACCTCCTTTTGCATCACCTCATCTTCGTCACCATCTGCGAAGTAATGACTCACAGTATGTGCTTCGCTTTCCTCTTTAGATTGGTCAGCAAAATGCACCTTTTTGGGAGAAGAATCCTTTGAGATATCGATGATAGGAGTTTGAACAACTGCGTCACGGCTCACCGTGCGGGGTTCTGATAATAGGCGAAGTAGCTTGTTGTTCTAAAGCTTCGACCAGTGGAGGCGAAGTTGCTAGTTGATCCAAGGCTTCGACGGTCCCTGCAGGAGTAACAACAATGGATGAGCCCTTATTTAGAACAGCTTCATTGAAACCTTCTGGTTGAAGAGAGGCTGCAGGTTTTTGGCTTTGGATGGTGGGAGGATCAGCAGGAGCAAAGGGAACACTCTGTGAAAAGAACAAAGGATTAACATAAAAAATGTCACATGATTTACCTAGAAAAACGTTAAGTGATATTTACCTTTTGCTCATCAAAAGTTGCATTGCTACCAATGCGTTCTGAAGTTACATTCTTCGAAGATTGAGACTTGAAGGTCCTTTGGATTTGGTTGTGGGAGCAGATCACATTCACTTGCTCTTGGAAGGATTGGCGGTTGAGAACCTTCGCGGTTATTAGTTTTCTTTTTCTTTTTCGTTTGAGAGGAGAGCGTCTTCATTTTATGATTCGTTTTCGGTTGGGCATCATCCGTCTTCGTTTCTTAGGAGACTTGGGAGGTAGTCCACTTGCACGAGAAATAAAAATGTTTAGTCAATTTAAAGGTAATTTCGACGGTGAAAAGAAGTTAAGTGAAGTATTACCTTTTTTTTTTCTTCTTTGAGTTATCTTCTTGGGGAAGATTATCAATGGTAGTTATTAGGCGCTTCGAAGTTGAAGTTAAACTACCTTGGTAACTTTATCTTTCTTGATTTTAGATCAACAGTTGAAAAAATTCAGCAGTTAAGTCAAAACAAAATTTAGAAAAAATAAAGGGAACTTGATTATCTTGATTCGCACCTTCGCTTTCTCGGACGTGATAGACATGGGTGACAAGTCATGAAAGGTGCCCCCCTGTCTAAATCATGTTTAGCCCGTTACCACAAGAAGGGTTTTTCAGCATCATTTTTAGTAGCTCGAAGAATGTACCTGAACCAACCACCGGGGATATGGTGGAAAAAGGCCAAAGCCAACTCTAAAGTAGGTAAGTTTGGAAATTTTGGTGGTTGATGTTTAAAAGCCACCAATACCTATCTTCAGGTTTTACATTAGGAGAAAATCAAATCTTTGAAAGTTGTTTTTCAAATTTTTCTTTCAAAGTTCTTGCTGCGTCGCAGACGGTTCGATGTATCTCCATAGGATTATACACAATTTCAAAATATTTTGGCTCGAATTTCTTTGACATGAGTAAGTCTACCTTTTGACATTCTCTGCACAAGGGATTGTATTGGTTGTTGTTGAATCTGGATGGTGCTGAACATATTGTTCGAATAATAGTTTGTCCACCAAGTATAGAAGTCTTTTGTTTTATAAGAGGATGAAGTAAAGAACACTAGTGAAAAGTCAACAAAGTCAGCATATTGTTTCTGACGAGTTTCGATTTCTTTAAAGGAGTAAGGTACCCCTGCTAAACATATATCTCTTTTCTTGTTGAAGAGGCTCGGGTAAGATTTGGCCCAATCAAATTGACGACCCTGAAAATTAGGTTGGTATGCAAGGATACCGCTTGACTCTTTCTGGTGTGATTCTAGAAATGATAAGCCTAAGGTGCAAAAAGGCACACCAAATGTCCCTGATTATTTTTTCTTTAATAGCTTGCTCAAGGGGCATGGTAAACTAAGTTGGACCACAGTTTTGATTGGCAAAAGAGTCATTGAAGGATCGAACCTATGTCTCTTAGAAAATCATCATGTAGTTAACAAAGCGGTCTTGAAATTCTCTCTTTCGTCGTTGGGGGTTAACAAAACAGGGTGTTCTTCATTGATTACCCCAAAGGTATAAATGGATGGTTCGAAGGTAGCATTTAGGCATAATAACCGGAAGGGTCCAATAAAGTAGGTTGGTGCCGACTTCATAGGTTTCGGTTTGAAACTCTGCACCTATGCTTTCATATATAAGCATGGTGATGATCGCTAATGCATACCCTTGACCATGGTGGAGTTGGTTTGCCAGTGTCATCTGCTTGCAACTTGTAAAGACTTGCTGCAAAAGATATACTTCGATAGCCACAATGCCAGAAAAGCTATGTGTTCAACCTCCGAAACTTCTTCTTCAGTAGAATGGTAGAAGTTGATATACTTCGAGAAGCCGGTGTTCTTAACATCGAAATCGATGAGGTTGTCTGCATCCTCATTTGGGTCGAAAGTTTCTCCAATAGGAGAAGTCCGATGATAAGCGTGATGTCGAAAAAGTGGGTGTTAGCATCCCGAGGAGGTGAAAGGTGTTATATGTGCTATCCCAAAATAGAGAAGCTAGCAAAAAGGGGTGGCTATAACTAAAACCTAATTTCGACATTTGAATTAGATTAAGGATGCCTATGTTTTCCCATTCCTGGGATTTCTTATTCTCAATTTTCGAAAGCCATTCTTGATATAATTGATCTGATGAGGGACATGAGCGAAGGGCTTAAAATTTCCGGTGGCGTAGTCCATGTTAAAACGTCCCTCTTGGGTTTGGCGTTTGACTTCGAGTTTTCTCTAGGGTTTTTGATAACTTAACAATGATTCATCTTCTTTAAGCTTTAAAGCAGTTTATTAACAATGGTTTTCGAGAATAGGCGGGAAAAAATCCTTTATCTTTCTAAGCGTTACATGAGAAATCAAGGACCCATAACTCCTAGGGTTTTCAAGAGCGATTGGTAGGGATGATTACATGAGAGGCATAAATTGCTTTTTGTTCTGGAGTAAGTTTGGGAGTTGAGATGAACTCCTGGTTATCAAGATTGACAATCTTGCTTGCTGGTTTGAGGTTAGAAGAAGAGACTTGTTTTGATTTTCCAAATTTCTTGGATGAAGGGCTGGTATTTGAAGGAGAAGACATTTTGGAAATCAAGGGTTTCTGGAAATAATAAATGCAGGTTGTTTGAAAGTTGAGAGTTTTGGAAAAGTTTGAAATGAAGAAGAGATGAAGTGCTTTTAGCATTCTCCAGCGGTTTAGAAGTTTTGACCTTTGGAAAAGTAGGACACGTGTGGCCGTTGCATTGAAAGAAGAAAAGGTGGATTTTTCAAATGCCTAGGTAAATGACGCTTTGTTGCTAATTATTAGCCATAACTGCTATGATTGCACGTTTGGGTATGTTGATTGGACGTTTTGCAGAAAGTTGGACACTTACTCTGACGTCGTGTACAGTGTAGTCATCATGAGTCTTGATGTTTTCGAAATTGCATGAGAGGTTCAAAAACAAGTATTTCTTTATATCCATCGAAATACCTGTTCTTGAGGGGCAATTTGTTAGTTGGCAATTTCGGTTGAAGAATAATTGGAATATCAAAACAATATTTCGAGTCAGCGTAGAAAAGAAAGTTAATATCAATAATGAATATTGATGAGAAATATAGAACCTTTGATTCTAAAAAGGAGTTTTTCAATTTCCAGTAACAGATAATGGGATTTCAATTTAAGGTTTTAGTGTTTAAAATATAAAGCTCTTTTGGGCGAATGGGCGATGTGGAAATGGTGACGGAAGATAAATTCGAATTTCAAATAACACAGAATTCGAATTTCAAATAATACAGAATAATTTCAAATAACACAGGATTCGAATTTCGAATAAGGGCGCCATTCTTAGAAGACGCGTGGAAGTCAATAAATGAAGGAAACCTGCATGCTTCGAACGTGGCATAATTTTAGAGTATGACCGTTAGGGTCAAGACACTATAAATAGGTGTTTTTATGTTAGATTTTGGTGTGTTAAACATGTACTAAAAATCTCAACACTTTCAATTACAATGGCGAAGGGAAGCAGTTAAGAAGACAAAATGTCATCTGAACATCATGATCCTTTCAGTTTAAATACAAGTCTTTTTATATATTTTAAGCTTTTACAACATTTTTCCTTTTAAATTTTCGATTCCCTTTCTGTTATTGTTTTATCTGCCTTTCAACATATTAAATACCCAGAAACTCTACTTTTACTTTGTCCTTTTATTCCAACACTTTGCATTTTCAGAAACTTTTACACTTTCAGAAGTCCTTTATCTTTACATTGAATCTAAGTTTAAATCGAAACCCATTTCCTTTATATGTTTAGTCAGTATATTTTATACATTTAGTCAGTCTATTTATAAAGACAATCCTAGAGAAATTTCTTAAGAATATCACATCCTACACTCACAAACGATATAAAATTCATCGAGATAATAGGTTTGAACATGGAAATCAATTATGACACATGTTTGCCAAAAAACGGATAACTTGTGGATTCGATGGTTACATGCTTACTATATTAAAGGTTGCTCTATTTGGAGCATGGCTATGAAGAGTAATTTTTCCTGGATGCTGAACAACATGCTCAAGCTGCGACAAATGTATCTGCATTTCTAAGGTAAGATGCTCGCCTTGATTCGGGATGCGTGTATCTACGTTTGTTTTGAAGACAATGTGAGTGAGTTGGAGTAATACCTTTGTTACAATATAGACCTCGCCATTTTTGTATGTCGGACTTGTCCTAGGAGACTTGCAAGCAAAGATCGGTTGATAAAAATTGGTGTTGATGTTGATACTAAGTGTGTTTTCTGTGCCTCGCCTGAATCTCATGATCATATGTTTTTTGGATGTGATATTTTGAGGAAAATTTGGGTTGTTGTGCTTCATTGCTACAGATTGATCATGTGCCTAGCATCTGGACTGAGGAATTAAGGTGGATAAACAAGAATGTAAAAGAAAAGGTTGGCACGCAATGATTTTAAAATGTGCTTTTACAGAAACAATTTACCATGTGTGGGCTTTTAGGAACAAGAGTATTTTTGGGAATGATGTGAATAATAGGAAAATTGATGACTTGATTGTCGATACGATAATCTATAGAGTCTGGGATAGAAAGAAATATAGAAAATACTTAGCTGAGCTTATGTTATAGTTTTTTTTTTTGTTTGGTTTTGGTTAGAGCCATTCACCTAGTCTTGGTTTGTAGGAGGTTTTGGGTGAGATCTTTTGCGATCGTCTTGTTTATATCGTTCTTTTTTTTAGTTAATTCAATTTTCTTGATTAAAAAAAAAACTCCATAATATCGTAAAATTTTATTTTTATCGAGTTATGACTGACATAAACTATTATTGTATTTAAATTAATAATACATTTTCTCACACACACAAAAATATATATATATATATATATATATATATATATATATATATATATATATATATATATATATATATATATATATATATATATATATATATATATATATATATATATATATATATTTATCCTATACATATAAAAACTCAACAAAAATACACAATACTATTTCACTTAATATCATTTCTCAAAAGAAATTAATAAAAAATAAACCATGATGGTAAAAAAACTACGA
Source organism: Vicia sativa (assembly GCA_021764765.1). Lineage (NCBI taxonomy): Eukaryota > Viridiplantae > Streptophyta > Magnoliopsida > Fabales > Fabaceae > Vicia > Vicia sativa. The sequence continues at coordinate 162,112,728 of CM038794.1, forward strand.
AAAAATCAGAACATTCACGAAAAAAATTCTAACCCATACTTCATCAAGCTATGAAATACAAATCTTCTCTTCACATCTTCAAAGTTTTCAAAATCAGAAAATAAGTTTTTCAATCTTCTTCCGTTCATCATGTTTAGACACAAAACTTCAAATATCTAGTTGATTCTCTCTTATTTTTCAGATCTGAACATTTTTGTTCCGTTTCATTATAGCACTGATCTACAAAAATTAGCACCAAAAATATTAATGAAATGAAAAAAAACGAATAATGTCAAAACAACAATAAAATAAAGGTTGAATCTTCAAATCAAGAACATAAAATAGAAAATATACATAACTTAAAAATCATAAAAATGAATGGAAAAAATAGAGCTTAAAAAGTGAATGAGAGATTTGAAAAAAATATTTTTCGAAAAAACCATGATGGAGATGGAACAAAGCATAAATATTGAATCTTTAAGTTTAAAAGCAAGAAGGGAGTTGGATATGAAGTTAGAAGCAATAAATTTAAAGATAGATGCAAATTGTGGTATGAGCAAAGAGAAGTTGTGTTCAAAGAAGAAAATGAGAAGCAAAGGCATGTATGTAAGAAGGAAAATCAAAGTAGAAATAATATAAAGCTGCAGACAACAAAGGTGAAAAGAAAGTTGATTTGAATATGAGTTAATATTATATTAGAAAGTATGTATATTATATGCAAAACATTAAATAAACATATGAGTAAGGTTGAGAATAAATAAAAATATTGTATTTTGTTTCTATAAAGTAGAAGAGCAAAAATGGAGGGAATTTAACAATCAAACAAAGAGAAGGTAGATGGAAAAGTCATCCATGTGGAGGGTTGTTGAGCAAGAAGAGTTTTTTGGAGATTTCAATATCAGTTAATTTTCTTATATTGTAGATAAAATTTCAATTCGAGTGAAGAAGTAATTGCGAGAAAATATGGCGGGAAAATTTGGCGTCATGGTCATTATCACACTCTCATTCTCTTTTTTACTTTATAAATAAAAAACAACCAAATAATTCAAGCCATCTCTGTTCAGTTTTCACAATACATCTTTTATCTTCATCCTTTAAGTTTTCATCCATGGCTATTGTTCCAACATACCATTTAAGAGTCACGAAACTCTCTCAAGAAATTCCTTCGGAGGCTCCACTCTCTCCATGGATCGATCTTTCCGTAGCTAACAATACTAAGGCTCCAGCTCGAGGAAAAGCTCGGATCCTTGTCGATCTCTCCATCGCCGTCCCATAAGGAACCTATGCCCGTGTTGGTAATCCCCTTTCCTAATTCTGTAACTATTATTTTGTATTTTGTAATGTTGAATTTTAGGGTTTTGAATTGAGATAAAGAATTTGCAGCACTGAGATCGGGATTGACATGGAAGCATTCGATTGATGTTGGTGCGAAAGTTATTGATGTTGATTACAGAGGTCCGGTTGGGGTTGTTGGTGTTAGCCCTAGAGGCCAATATTTTTTGGCACTTGTATCGAATTATTTATTAATAATAAAAGACATTTCTTTGTTATGTTTGCTTTTCGAAAATAATAAAGTCCCTAGAATAGTTAGTATGTTTAATGAAATGTTAAGTATAACTTAATCATGAGATCCATTAAACGTAAGGATACTATTCTTAAAGTATTCGTAATCGAGCTTTAATGTGAAGTAGGATAACATTAAAGCATTGAGATTATTATGTAGACAGACAAATGATTATATCTCATGGATCATGGATAAAGAGTTATCAAGTCTTGACATAGGTATAAATATTAGGAGTATATTTATACTGGATTGACCCGCTATGAAAATACTACATAGAATGTTATACAAAGTGTCATAAGTTATTCTCATGGTGATAAGTGGTGTGTACCACCCTTCGACCTTGAAACCACTATGGACCCTAGATGTGGAGTCAGGTGCTTTATTGCTGATTAAACCGTTATCCGTAACTAGATGACCATAAAGACAGTTGATGGATACTTCACAAAGCATGCTGAGGGACACGAGTGACCTAGGTGGAATTTGCCTATCCTGCGTAACAAGATAAATGTTTGAGGGTCCAATATTGAAATGGACAAGGGTGACACGATCTATTCCTTGTGTTCAATATAAACATAAGGGAAAAAGGATAATTGTACACACAAGCATTATCACGAAAATGTTTTGTCAAATCACATGGCATTTTCGTGACTTGGGTAGCAGTGATGTGTTGCTAGATACGCTCACTGTTTATTATGTTAAATGTGATTTAATATAATTGTCAGCGTCATGAAACCTGGTCCTGCACTGGAGACGAGATAAATGAGAGATAGAGTAAATAAGGAACATCGTAAGGTATAATGCACTTAAGTGGAATACAGAATGTGGTAAGGTACCACGCGATTAAGTGATATGCGGTACATCATAAGGAATGATACTCATATGATTAATTGGGCTTTTAGCTTATAGCCTTTATTGGTATTTTAACTTGCAGCCTACGTTTGTGGTTCTATAAATAGAACCCTTGTGCTGAAGCATTTCACTTGATGAAAATTCGGTCTTGAAACACCGTAATTTAAGCTCCTTTGTCTCAATGCTTCCATTCGTGAGCAACTAGCATTGTGACCGGGAGATATCTGTTCGTGTGGAGTGAGTAAAGACATTATTCTTCATCAAAGTTCATTATCACAACATCAGAAATCAAAATTGCCACAAGAGGTAACATATTCTATCACTAACCATGATCGTTCATAAGGATCGCTAAAGGAAAATTGAATTTACATGCGCTTTTTATATTGCATTTTCCTTGAGGGTTATCTTTGTTCACCATTCGATGTTGATTTTGAAGTGAAAGTTGGTGATAGGGTTGCTCAGTTGATTATTCAGAAGATTATTACTCCTGAGGTTCATGATTTGGATTCTACTGTTCGAGGTGAAGGTGGTTTTGGATCTACTGGGGTTTAAGTTTGAGTGAAGAGAATGTTCAATTTTAATAGTTTTATACATGTGTTTGTACTTGGGGTTTTAAAAGTGTTGGCCTTTATTATTTTCAGTATTAAGGTATACATTCTCTGGTATTAACATCTATAAGAATATTAATCGTAATAGTGAGATGAGTATTATCTGATGCAAGATGTTTTAGTTATTATTTTGATAACAAGATTAATGTTATCTACATAGTAACACATGATTCTTAAAATGACAAAATTATACACCTAATAAACAAGACACATTATGTCACATTAAGGTTAACCTCTTAAACGTTAGCACAACCAAACTATAAGGCTTTATTTTTAATGTCTCAATGGAAATTTTTTAGTTTCAAATTTTGATTATTTATTATGATAGTTTGTAAATCTAGCTATTTTAAGTAGAAAGTAGTTGTGAGATTTATCATCAAAATATGGAATCTTCGTAGATCCATCATTGATGGAAAGTTTATTTTTGGCGGCAAGTGCTCTACATTGTTGATCTCAAATTGCATAATTGTTGCCATCGAGCTTGGATGCAATGGTAGTTGAGTTCAAACCATCACTCAGGTACACAAAGAATGGTGAATCAGTTTGTGAAGGTGGTTGAGCCTTAGGTGGCATTGTGAAATAGTGGAAAATAGAGAAAAAGAAGTGGAAAAACAATGAAATATAATGGTTGGATCAAAGAAAATCTTAAGTTTCAGTGGGAAACTTGGAACAAGTAAAAGCGTTCAAGGATCTTGAGGAGAAAAGAGAAAAATGGAAATACTTATAAACTTGAAGAAGAAGAAGAAGAAAAAGAATGAAGATCAAATGATCTTTCCAAGAGAGAGCTCTAGATACCATGTAACGAGTAAAAGTGAATCATCATTATTGTTTCAAGAGGTTACATGAGATTTATATATACAAAGGACCATATGGTGTGTGATAGCTATGGTAGTGCAACAATACTCAATATAATCTTCTAACTACCATAACTAACAAATTTAACCACTTCTAAGAAACTATCAAACTCTAACAAATTGGTTAATGATAGCTTGAGAAACAAGTTGGTCATCTCTAAATTGTTCATGGTGTAATAGTATAAATAGAGATGTCTTCTACCATTTACTTGCAACGCCACTTCTCATTTTTCTTAATCTTTTTTATTAGATTGGCTATATCGTGGTCATTAAAAGAAATGTGCATGTTTGTTTTTGAGAACGAACCCATGATGAAGATTTATTTTGGAACATCAAAATTTTGAACTTGAGAGGATCCTGAAGGTTTGGTTAGATAGTGAAATTAATGATGGTGAAATAATAAGAAGTATTAAGAGACTTGTTTCTTACACACTACAAGAAAATCATGTTTTAGCTTCGCATTTTAGCGTCTGTCCCAACACTAATGTTAACAACATTCATTTTATATCTCCAACATTACGAATATGATATCGAGACCAGATTCTATTGTTCTAATAGTTGTAATCTCTTAGATATGTTGTCATGTTAAGTCTCTTTATTTGTTTTGCATTTTTGTCTTAGGCATGTTTATGTTCGTGTGTTGTTGTTTTTAGTGGTATTTTTGTTCAATTTGTCGTAACCAAAAGAATATAAATTATCATGCAGAGCTTATTCTAACATTCAGACAATGTTTCAATGTGTGTTGTAACACCCATTCTAATTACCCCGCGAATTAGTATTTAAATAAGAGTTTAACATAACGAAAGGGCATCACAATTCAAAAATTCAAATAATAAAACATCGTAACAGTAGTCATGCTTTTACTGAAGAACTTTATTAAATGATTCAAAACCAATGATTATGTTTTACACAGCGGAAATAGCATGAAATCCGGAATCAATTCAATTCATAATTATTCCAAACATAAACCAAAACAAGTCAATTCGATGATTCCAAAACAATCGTTCCCGTGTTACAACTACGAGCATGACGACACGCGGACAATCTAAATAGCCAACTCAAGGCTATCCTCACCAGCTCCTAAGCGGTACCACTTCAATACGAAATCATCAAAGTAAGGGTGAGATTTCATCAACAATTAAAATGCATTATCGTTTCTTTAAAACATTAAAACAATCAATACATTATTCCACCCTCATTAGCATCATCAGATTACAATCCACGATTTACATTCCATACAGTTCATTATGCACAATAACAATCAATGCAATTATAACATGGAAGCCATCCTAACATGTTATAATTACACATGCAATCTGAGACTCGATGCATGTGGTACCAAAGCGTGAACTAAGTCACCAACATCGATTAGTCCCAGATCACCGAACACGAATCCATCCTACTTCCCATCATCACGAGGGGCGGTTGTGCATCACGAGGAACCTGATAGGGGACGGGACCAAAACCTCTTAAGAGCCAATTCTAATTCTAGGTACCCGCCTTGTCTAACAAGTAAATTTAAGTAATATCATTATGAACAAAATTATACCAAAGTAGAGCTTTTCTCCTTAAACCTAAATTGGCCATGAAATCCATACAAAAGCGTTTCAACCACTTCGTCTTCAAAAGTTATCTCTACTTGATTGGTTGGGACTTAATCGATCCCAAACTTGAGCTCTCTTTAACAAATATTATAAAAAATTATTTTCACTTTTTCGAGAATATAATTTTTTCAAAAAAAATGTTTGATACATTTATTTACAAAAAAAACATTAATTCTGAAACTTAATTTCTTAAACATTCTTAATAAACATACCCTCCCATAATAGTACAATATATTCATTCACTTTATTATATTCTAATTTAACATGTTATTTCCAATATCACTTTATACGGTTCCTCGCCTTAGAATCACTTTGAATTCGACTTGTCTTTGGCGAGTCATCTTCTAACTCGACTCTTCTTTGAAACCTTAGATTAACTCGTCTTAAAATCTTCAATGTCATTTCGACTCTTGAAGTTTCAACCGACTCTTCCTCAAAAGTTTCAACCGACTCTTCTTGAAGTTTCAACTGACTCTTCTTGAAGTTTCAACTTCCACTCGTCTCGAAGTTATCTACATTAGAAGATTGTTGGGACTTACTCGATACCAAACTTGACTCTTTCCAAATATTAAAAAATAACTATTTTCACTTTTTTTTTCGAGAATATAATTTTTTTTCCAAAAAAAAAAAGTCTTAGTACATTTATTTACAAGAAACATTTATTAATAATAACAAACATTAATTTACAGAAACTTAATTTCTTAAACATTCTTAATAAACATACCCTCCCCATAATAGTACAATATGTTCCTCCACTTTATTATATTCTGATATAACATGTTATTTCTAATATCACTTTATACCAGTTCCTCCTTGACTAAATCACCGGATTGACTTGTCTTCAACTTCAAATTCTAACTCTCTTCTTGAAGAAACCTCGATTAACTCATCTACAAAATCTTCAATGTCATTTAAACTCTTGAAGTTTCAACCGACTCTTCTTCGAAGTTTTAACCGACTAGTCTTCAGAAGTTATCTCTACATCAGAAGTTGGTTGGGACTTACTCCAATCCCAAACTTCTGACTCTTTTACAAATATTATAAAAAAAAATATTTTCACTTCATTTTTCGAGAATATAATTTTTTTCCAAAAAAAAAATGATTCAGTACATTTATTTACAATAACAAAAATTAATTTACAAAAACTTAATTTCTTAAACGTTCTTAATAAACATACCCTCCCCATAATAGTACAATATATTCCTTCACTTTATTATATTCTGATTTAACATGTTATTTCCAATATCACTTTATACGACTCCCAGCCGGACTCGAGCGAAGGTTACGAAGATGATTGGTATGAAGGTTAGAAGATGATTCAGAACATGAAGGTTCTGAAGATGAGTCAGAAGCAGAAGGTTTTGAAGAAGAGTTAGAGTCAGAACATAAAGGTTCTGAAGAAAAATTAGAGTCAGAAGATGAAGAAGCTTTTGGAGACTCTAAGGATGAGTCAGATAGTGAATCGATTACGATCAGTTACGATGATGATCAAAATCGGTGGTGATCATGCTACAGGCGAAAACTATGAAGACGTAGGAGGACAAGCTTCTGGAGGTGATCAGGAAAGTGATCATGCTTCTGGAAGGGAAAACTCTAAAGACATAGGAGGACAAGATTCTGGAGGTGATCAAGAAAGTGATCATGCTTCTAAAAGGGAAAACTCTGAAGACGTAGGCTCTAGAGAACAAGTTTTTGGAGGTGATCAAAATTTTGGTGGTAATCATGACTCTAAAGGTGGAACTTCTAGTCCAGCGTCTGACGTTGGTCATGATTCTAAAGGTGGAATTTCTAGTCCAGCCTCTGACGGTGATCAAGATTTTAAAGGTGGAACTTCTGAAGCAAGAGCTTCTGAAGGCGATCCAACTTCTAAAGGTGATGGTTCTAGACAAGGTCCAGAAGTTAACAAAGGTGGAACTTCTGGTGGAACTTCTGAAGGTGATGATTCTAGACAAGGTCCATAAGCTAAGAAATGTGGAACTTCTGGTGGAAATAAAACTTCTGAAGAAAGTCCAGAAGGAGATACAGTCCTAGAATCAGAAGGAGATTTTGAACAAATAGGCACTGAAGATGTTCTCAAGAAGAAAGCGTGGCTGAATGCCAGGAAAGAAGAACTTGAGGCTTCAGAAGGAAATAAGACTTGGAAGTTTGAGATTCAGGGAGAAAGAAATATCCAATCAAATGGGCTTTTAAGGTGAGGTTTAAGCGGATGGATGGATTGGCAAGAACAAAGAAGCAAGGGTAGTGGCGAGTTTTTATTGAAACTTGGGCGAGACTACTTTAGGTGTTTGCTCTGTGGCGAGACATGAAACAATCGAGTTGGCGGTGCATTTGGATGTAAAGTCATCATTTGAGCGGACCATTACAAGAAGAGGTATATGTAACACCCCCTTCTATTTACCCGCGTTTTATAAATAATAATCAGAGTTTAATCCATCAATAAAGAGTCATGACTTAAATCATAAATATTTGACCAAACAACATCATGCTTTCAACTGAAGAATATTCATTAAATAAATCATACTCAAAATTATGTTTAACGGTGAAATGAAACATAATTTAATCCTGAATACATTAATCAATAGTCATTCCAGGATATTTAATCAAAACACAATTCAAAACTATCCAAAATATCCATTAAAGGATTCCAAACAATCGTTTTCCCGTGTTACATCTACGAGCCGACAACGACGCGGACTAGATTAACTAAACTCGAATCTAGAGCTATCCTCGACTCAAGCAACTAATCGCCGGATGCGAAATTGTTAAAGTAAGGGTGAGATTTCAATTCAATATAATATGTATTATCGTTCTTAGATCCAGCAGAATAATCGAATATATTAGTTCATCAACAAATACAAGATCATAAACAATACGAAACAATTCACACAATGATCATGTATATATATCAAACAATAATTGCAACCTTGGAAACCATCCTAACATTTACAATTCCATATCAATCGAACTCTGCATGTGGTACCAAAAGCGTGAACCGCGTTCACCTTTGCTCCGTTTACTCGTGGAAAGGCATTGTAATCCATGATTCGCCTGACCATTGGGTCGAGAATCTAGCCTCACTACCTCCGACCGGGTAAGTCTGTGGCTCTGTGACTCACTTCCGCACAATGGGAATGAACCAATTTAACAATGTTCAATGCATGCATCATAAAGGCATACAACATCACTTCAGATCATAATATCAATCAATCCACATCGTACCAATTCACGGTTATATCACATTCAAATCATAATGAATATCAACATATAACATGGTATGCATTAACTCATCCGTAACTTTCGGACCATTCATATTAATTACCATCATCCTTAATTAATCCATACTTTTCAAAATCGGGATCTCGGTTCTTTTAAAAATAATTTTGATAAAATAAGATTTTTCCTTTCAGAGGTAGTGTTTGAAATTTAAGAAATACTTGGCTTTTCGATTCGAATTCGATTTAGAAAATATAAATTTTTGAAGTTTTAGAAGTTTTGGAAAAATACCGTGGTAACGGTTCCTCACTGGGAAACCCGGTTCCCCGATCTTTGAAAAACACGCTCACCGAAAATTGTATGGGAACCGGTTCCTCCCCACGAGGCCGGTTCCCAGGTTTTAAATTGAGTCCCCACGTTTTTGTATGGGAACAGGTTCCTCCCACGGGAGCGGTTCCCGTATAAAAATTCCCAAAATTGAAATTTAACTTTGAACCGGTTCCTCCCCACGAGGCCGGTTTCCCGACTTTATATGACAAAATCACTGCTTTTGTGACTTTATGCATCCATAATCATTTCGACTTTCAAACACGGTTGTAATATTATGAACATTTCATACCATTATAACATTAAACACCCTAATTTACTCATTCCTAGCGATTGTTACGACACATAATGATCAATTCTTCCATACCGCACAACTTAGGGTTTCATGCTATAAACCTATAATTCCATTTCCTAACATATCCAATCACCCATTGATTCCCAAAACCATAAGACATATTAACCAGCGAAATCACCCCTTACCTCGCGATGATTCTTGGTTTCTCTCGGCATCGGCTTTTCCTCTCTTCTCTTCTCGATTATCACGTATTATGACTTTTCTCCAAAAACTATTTCCTTTCTTTTCCTTTTATATTTCCTTTTAATATTCCAATAAAATAAATAATCGATACTTAGTAATTAGTAGAGTGTTTTACTCTACTTACCGTTCTACTGCACACCTCGAACCTTTCCTCATTAAATGATCAATTAATCGGATGAATTAAATATTTAAGACTTTAATCAATTAAATAATTAAATTCTCATTTATTTAATATTTGAATTAAATCGGGTGTCGACTCTCCCCCACTAAAGAGTTTTCGTCCTCGAAAACATACCTTAAACAAAAGTTCGGGATCTGAGTCCTTCATCGACTCTCCATCCCAGTTACATTTCCTTAATTTAGTCCTCCCAAGCTACTCGCACAATCTATCTCTTTTGCATGTTGCTTCACTTTGCGATCTCGATTCTTGCGATGTCCTTGACGATCAAATTATCTCGTACACAGACATCATCTACTTGAATCTCGTGAGACGGATCCATGATGTACCTCCTCAGTGAGATACATGGAAAACATCATGCAAATTCATGGCGGCGTGTAAAGCAATTTGATAAGCAACTTTCAACTCTCTTGGTAATGAAGCGGACCAATAAAGCGCGAAGTCGACTTCTTTGACGGCTTCGACCAATACGATCATTGGAGTAACTCTCATGAACACATGGTCTCCTTCATTAAACTCAAGATCCTTCTTCTCTTATCATGATAACTTTACGGCGACTACGAGAAGTCCTCATCTTCTCTGAATCATCTTGATCTTTTAAAGTTTGTTGAACAATCTACGGCCCAATCACATTTTCTCAGTTACATACCACAATGGTGTCGAGCATCTCCTACCATACAATACCTGCCTCAGCGGAATGCCTGATGCTCGAATGAAAACTATTGTTGTAGGTAAACTCTATCAACGGAGATAGCTATCGAAGCTCCACCTTTCTCTAACACCTGAGCCCTCGACAAATCCTCTAACGGTAGATACGTCTCTCCGTCGACCATTCTGCGGATGATATCTGAAACTTCGTCGTAACTTAGTACGAGCTTCCATGATCTGTCCGAACTTAGAAGTAAACCTCGGATCTCTATCCGACACAATGCTAGACGGAATACCATGCAAACACAACTTTTCAACATACGATTACATGACCTCTCATCGGATAATCCATTCTTATCGGAATAAAGTGGCGGACTTATCAATCGATCGACAATCACCCAAAGCGAATCCGATTCTTCGTTGTTCTAGGAAAACGGACACAAAATCCATAGAAATGTCATCCCATTTCCATTCGGACGAATAACGGTTCCATCGATCCCAAGCGAACTTCGATGCTCGATCTTTGATTCGACAAACCAAACATGCATACAGACTCGGCAATTTCCTTCTTCGTTCCAGGCCACCAAAATAATTTCCTCGATCATGATACATCTTAGTAGCAGGATGAATACTCGACCCACTACGGTGTCCTTCCTCCAAGATACTCTTTTGATCTCGTGACATCCAAGAACACACTCTATCACTAAATCTCATACACCATTCTCGTGATTTGGAATTCACCTCCTTGACCTTGGTTAATCAATGTCGACTTATCTACCAAACCAACATCGGACTTACGCCCGTTTGAATCTCTTCCAAAATACCACTAGTCGACAACATGCACTTACTTTATTCGGGGTATCTCACATACCAACTCAAGTCTGAATTGTTCCACTAAATCGATTCACGGACCATCAACATCGATATGCAAGGATTTCACCTTTCAGCGCATACGCCCACGTTTGCCTTACGGAATGGTAGTTCGAACCAAAATCGTAATCCTTGAGAAATTCCAACCATCTTCGCCTAACTCCTTATGATCAAAGAGATACTTGGACTCTTATGATCCTTTGAACACTTCAAACCGTGAACCATCTGGATAATGCCTCCATAATTTCAACACAAACACAAACATTGAACTCTAAATCATGGTCGGGTAATTCCTTTCATGAGTCTTTACTGTCTCGAAGCATAAGCCCTGACTTGCCTATCTTGCATCAAACACCTCCTAAACCCATCAAGGGCGCATCCACAATACACCACGAAAGATTCTTGGATTCGGCAAAATCAAAATCGGTGCACTAATCGACCTCCTCTTGATTCTTGGAATCCTTTCTCCGATCGCATCCCAAATAAGCGGCTTGACCTTTTCTCGTCCACTTAGTCAGCGAGTAGCGCTAACTTAGAAAATCCCTCGATGAATTTCTGTAGTAACACTTGGACCAAGAAAACTACGAATCTCGAGAAGCATTCTTGGCTTTGAGATACATACCTTTTGTAGGATCAGCGATACCATTCTTGGAAATCACATGACCAAGAAAACTCGCCGCTTAACAAAACTCGCGCCCGACAATTTCACATACGACCTTCTTCTCCTTCACAATTTCAATACAATCCTAAGATGCTTTGCATGTTCCTCATCATCCTCACGAATAGATCGAATGTCGTCGATAAACACCACTACAAACTTGTCAAGAATCGGATGAAATATCCTGTTCATGTACTCCATAAACACACGGTGCATTAGTAACTCCAAATGGCATAGAATATTCATAATGCCCATAACTTCGTTACGAGCGCGGTCTTAGAATATCTTCCGCCTTAACACGAATCGATGATATCGGATCTCGGATCAATCTTGCTAAACACACGAGCTCCGACCAGTGATCCATAGTCGTGATCCTCGGCGGTGGATGGGATTCTTGATCGTCACTTTATTCAATGTACGTAGTCGACACAGGTCTCATCGATTCCCTTTAACCAGCTTGACCGGCGCACCCCGGTGAAACACTAGGCGAATAAATTTCTTCTCAATAACTCTTCCAGCTGTTTCTTGATTCGGACATCGGATCAGGCATGCGATAAGGCGCCATCGACACGGACTAGTTCAAGAATCAAATCTATAGTAAACTCCACTTCCGCTCGGTGGTAACTCATTAACATCCTCCGGAAACACCTCGGAAATTCATTCCTGTGGGTAACTCACCACTCTTAGCCTTCCGCCACTGGTTGAAGAATATAACATGAACACCACACACCATCTCGGTGGGTTCATACATTAATGACATGATCGCATCTTGACTTTAGCTACCTCGGGAAATATAAGTCTTCTCAAAACAATTGATATGAACACGGTTGAAGACCGGCCCGTTCATTCAAGGATAATATCGAGTTGTTCTAAAGGTAGGCACACTAAATCCATACAGAACCCTCTATCGAAATAACGATGGATAATTTCTACATCACAGTACTCAACGTGAGCCGGTGCCCGGGGTGTCAATGACCATACTTCCATCAAATTAGAAATTTCTAGATTCAATCTCTTAGCCTGATCAAAGAAATAAAAAGAATGTGTCGCTCGGTGTCAATAATTGCAATTAAAGGTATGCCATTAATAAAACATGTACCTTTAATCAAGCGATCATCCGACAACCTCACGTCGACGACAAAGCGAACACACTTACTGCACTCTTTCTTTGGCTTAGTACTGCTGCTGAGTGTGTCCTTCTTCCCGCAGTTGTAACAAGTTATCCTTGGGATCTACACTCGGACTAAATGACAACTCCTGATTTGTTGCACTTCCTCATTTGCATTCGAGATCGGTATTGACTCCACCCACATACATAACACCTCACGGAAGACCCGGAGAAGAACGAGTCTCCCAGCAGACTTCTTCCAACCTCGGATCGATTATTCCTATCAACTTAAAACACTGATCGATCCACATCTCTTTACCCTTCCGGTCGACATAACTGAGCATTCACCTTAGTACTAGTAAGATCTTCCTCCAGAATCCTACGATCAACCAAATCGAAACCTTCTGTCTGCGATACATTACTTGCTGTCATCTGATTCTCAAACTTGATACATTTGGAAAATTCTCCATACGCATCGTTAGGATAATTAGCATAATACTTTGCTAACTCGGTGAACTTATTGCATACTGTCCAGGACTTGTTGCCTTGCTTGAGCTCCGAGCTTCGATCTCTTTCCACAGATGTCTTGGGAAAGTACCTTCTCAAAAACTCTCACGAACACGGCCCAGTCATGCGTTCCATCTTCTTCCAATTCGATCCTGGTAGCAACCCACGGTCATTGACTTCCTCTGCCAACATGTGAGTGCCGTATCTCACCTTGATAAGCTGGCAATCACTCTGAAGATCCTCGATTTCCTTGACCATTTTGAGCACCCTGGGGTCATGCACCCCCTTGAACGGAGGATTATTCCTCAAATTTGATTATGCATCGGCGTTCATGACTCCTGTGATTCCTCAGAACTCAGCTAACATTCGAAGCCTCACTATATCATCATCATTCCTTCGTTACCTCTTCGACCATTTGTTACGTAACATTCAAAACAATCTACATCATACAAGTATCGGCGATTATTACATACAAGTATACTAAAAGGGATAACGACACTAAGACAAGACCGACTATGCTCGATACCACTATTGTAACACCTTCATTTACACGCGTTTATAAATAATAATCGAGTTTAATCCATCAATAAAGGCGTCTAACTTAAATCATAAAAATTTGACCAAACAACATCATTTCTTTGAAGAATATTCATTAAATAAATCATACTCAAAATTATGTTTAGCGGAAATGAAACATAATTTAATCCACGAACTCTTAATCAATAGTCATTCCGGGATATTTAATCAAAACCGAATTCAAAACTATCCAAAATATCCATTAAAAGTTCAAACAATCGTTTTCCCCGGTGTTACATCTACGAGCACGACAACGCGCGGACTAGATTAACTAAACTCGAATCTAGAGCTATCCTGCAACTCAATGACTAATCACTTGGATCGCGAAATTGTTAAAGTAAGGGTGAGATTTCAATTCAATATAATATGTATTATCGTTCTTAGATCCAACAGGAATAATCGAATATATTGGTTCATCAACCAAATACAAGATCATAAACAATACGAAGCAGTTCACAATGATCATGTATATATTAAACAATGGCAATTGCACCTTAAAAACATCCTAATACAATTCCATATGCAATCTGAATCTATGCATGTGGTACCAAAGCGTGAACGCGTTCATCCTTTACTCCGTTTACTGGAAAGGCGATTGTAATCCATGATTAGCCCACAACCATTGGGTCGAGAATCTAGCCTCACTACCTCGACCGGTAAGTCTGGCTATGCAGCTCACTTTCGCACAATGGGAATGAACCAATTTAACAATGTTGATGCATGCATCATAAAGGCATGCAATCACTTCTGAGATCATAATATCAATACAATCCATCATACCAATTCACGGTATATCACATTAGTCATAATGAATATCAACATATAACATGGTATGCATTAACTCTCGTCCATCTAAGAAGATTCCATTCATTAATTACCCATCATCCTTAATTAATCCATACTTTTCAAAATCGGGATCTCGGTTCTTTTAAAAATAATTTTGATAAAATAAGATTTTTCCTTTCAAAGTAGTGTTTGAAATTTAAAATAACGCCATAAGCGGCTTCGATTCGATTCGGTTTAGAAAATATAAAATTTGAAGTTTTAAGTTTTGGAAAAATACAGTGGTAACTTAGGTTCCTCCTTTGGAGAACCAGTTCTCACGATCTTTGAACTCACAGGAAAATTGTATAGGGCAGTTCCTCCCAGGGAACGGTTCCCAGTTTAAAATTGAGTCCCCACGGATTTTGTATGGGGAAGTTCTCCCGGGGGAGCCGGTTCCCATGTCTAAAAAATTCAATTGAAATTTAACTGGAACGGTTCCTCCCCAGGGGACCGGTTTCCCTGACCTATGTGACAAAATCTGCTATTTTGTGACTTTATGCATTCATAATCATTTCGACTTTCAAACACGGTTGTAATATTATGACACCATTAACACCATTTCACATCATTATAACATTAAACAACCTAATTTACTCATTCCTAGGATTGTTACGACACACTAATGATCAATTCTTCCATACAACACAACTTAGGGTTTCATGCTATAAACCTATAATTCCATTTCCTAACATACCCGATCACCCAATTGATTCCCAAAACCCATAAGACATATTAACCAAGAAATCACCACCTCGCGATGATTCGGTTTCTCTCGTATAAACTTTTCCTCTTCTCTTCTCTTCTCCATTATCGTATTATGACTTTTCTCCAAAGGCTTATTTCCTTTCTTTTCCTTTTATATTTCCTTTTAATATTCCAATAAAATAAATAATCAATACTTAGTAATTAGTAGAGTGTTTTACTCTCACACCCACCGTTTACTCTGCACACCTCCAAACCTTTCCTCATTAAATGATCCAATTAATCCAGATGAATTAAATATTTAAGACTTTAATCAATTAAATAATTAAATTCTCATTTATTTAATATTTGAATTAAATCGGGGTGTCACAATATCGATGTCCGACCTCGGCCGTGAAAAGAATCGGGAAGGGATGGTGTATAAGTTACACAAAGCTCTATATGAATTGAAGAAAGCACCCAGAGCTTGGACTCAGAAGATTGATTCATTTTCTAAGAAGCAAAGGTTTCAGAAATGTGAGATGAAGTATGGTGTGCATGTGAAACATTCTGGAAGCAATATGATTCTAGTGTGTCTTTATAGTGATGACATATTAGTAAAGAAGGTTGCCAGGCAAGTTCGAGATGTTACGATGAAGGATATCAAGATGAACACCTTAGTTTCATGGAGTGTCAGTGAGGTTCTAATACAATCGGTTTGTGATGAACATGAATTAAGGGATGGTGTTGTGAATATTTCATGATTAAAAAGGCGTTTTAGTAATTATTAGAATAATTTAGTATTTTTTTTTACTATATCATTATAATATATCTTAATTCATTAAGATCGAATTAGGGTTTGTTTTAGTTAGCTACTTTTGAGCTTATAAATAGGTGTTTGTATTTCATTAATTTTAACAATTCAATTCAATAAAATTCATTCCTTTTTTATCCTCTTTCTTATTTTTATCATTGTTATCTCTTATCGCTCTTAACAATGTGGAATAGAGTTTCATGTGAATTAATGATATAATGTATACTTAAGGTTACAATTCAACCTTTTCTTTTGTTTACAATTCTACTTCATCGACCAAAAAGATAATTTATCAAAAAGTCTGAATTCTATGGACCTGCTTGTATTTCAAGGAGTTGAAAATATTTCATATTAATTTTAGGTAGATGAGGAACAAAAAAAGTCACCATTATATGTGCTGGAAAGTTTTAATTTAATTTATATGTTAAACATTTCATATTATTTTTATGAAATAAACTAATTTCAATTCTAAAGTAGGTCGATGTGTTTCTTACCTGTACAAAGTTTTGGGAGCAGATGCTTGATCAACAACACAAACTTAAGGGCTCATTTATTAAACATGTCTTTAATGGTTAAAATTCAAAACTCAGGCTTGTAAATTGCAAGTATAAATAAGCACCTTTAATTTAATTCGATGCAAATAATTAAATTGAATGTCAAATAAATAATTTTAAATAAATTATTTAAGATATAAATATTTTACCTGTCTGACGCATAAATTTTTATTTTTTATATTTTAAGTGTTCAAATTTTATAATCAAATATCTTATATAACCGATAAATTTTAAGTGTTTAGCATTGATCTTTATTGTCCATTAATTGGTGGTAGCTAGATAACTTTTGTAGAAAAAATGATCTATTATAAAAAATTTAGATCATAGATTTTTGGGAAGTTATTTGTAATGCAATTTCGATAATATGAGATTAAAATTTGTAATTCAACTCTTATGAAATTTATCACTCAAATTCATTATTTTTCACATTCTATCACAGTATTATCTTTTATTTTAATTAACAAAATATTTGTAAATATAAAAGTTGTTAGTAATATTTATAAATATTTATAATCATCAAACATATTATATTTATTATGGATTTGTTACTTATTTATAATATATGAGGTAGTTTCTCCTCTTTCAGCTTACTTTTACATATCAAGCAAAGTTTTTAAGAACACCTATTTGGGCGCGAAAGTTTGGCGCCTCTCATTCATTATCACCTCTCACTCTCTTTTTGTCTCTTTATATATCGAGAATAACCAATGTGTCGATTCATCTCTGTTTTCAGTTTTACAGTACAGTTTCAATCTCCAGCTTTGAGTTTTCAACTATGGCTAATGTAAGCAACGGCGTTTCCGTATCTCATTTTCTAAGGTGAAAAAACTCTCCGACAAGGCTGTTATTCCTTCAGAGCTCCCTCTCTCCGCCGGATACGATCTCTCCAGCGCTACCGATACTAAGGTTCCGGCTCGAGGAAAAGCTCTGATCCCCACCGATCTCTCCATCGCCGTCCCGGAAGGAACCTATGCCCGTGTTGGTAATTCCCCTTTCCAATTTCTGTAATGATTACTTTGTATTTTGGGATTTTGAATTTTAGGGTTTTGAATTGAGTTTAATAATTTGCAGCGCCGAGATCAGGATTGACATGGAAGCATTCGATTGATGTTGGTGCGGGAGTTATTGATGCTGATTACAGAGGTCCGGTTGGGGTTATACTGTTCAATCACTCTGATGTTGATTTTGAAGTGAAAGTCGGTGATAGAGTTGCTCAGTTGATTATTGAGAAGATTATTACTCCTCAAGTTTCTGAGGTTCAGGATTTGGATTCTACTGTTAGAGGTGAAGGCGGTTTGGATCTACTGGGGTTTAAGTTTGAGTGAACAGAATGTTCAATTTTAGTAGTTTATACATGTGTTTGTACTTGGAGTCTTATAAAGTCTTAATCTATAAGAATATTAATTGTAGTTAAGTTTATGATATTTGTTATGATGAAGACTTGTGTGTTTTATCAAGGAATGAGTAAACTTGATTTTTTCTCTCCCTCTTTTATACTTTAAGAATACAATTGCTCTGGCAGTTTCCTAGGAAGTTCCCTACTGTTTTGTGCCTTATTTTCAGCATGTGGTTTAGCCTGGAATTGGGATTGAGGTCTACTTATGCATACATTATTGGCCTGAGTCAAGTAAATGATGGATGAGTTTGTAAACTTAAGATAGGGTTACCTAATTAGGCAATGACTTAGTTTGGGGAAAGACTACAAAAATGACAGTCCAAGGCTGTAATTAGGATTATGGTCTTAGTCATTGTTGAATCATGTCAATTGGTGAAGGACGGACCAATATGCAAAGTGAGTGACTGGTCTATCTAAGACTGTTATTTGGTTTGTGCTCTTCTTAGGCATTGTTGGACCATGTCAAGTGAGCAGAGGATGTATGAGTATAAACTTGAGACAGAGTTACCTAGTTAGGCAATAACTTAGTTTGGGCAAGGTCTACAAAATAAGGCATTGTTGTAATGTGTCAAGTGAGCGGAGGATGAATGGGTCTGCATATCCTTTTCTTTTTGATTGTTAATCCGGCGTCTCAATGACAACATGATGGTGAATTGAAAATAAAAAGTGAGTTGGATGTTAATTATGTGGTTTGTGTCTTTTCCAAATAGACATTTTATGAATCTCAACACCTCAGGTACAAGCCGTACCAACGTTTATGATCAATTTCTTTTATTTTTGCATAATATTGATCTCTTTAGTGGCTCTGTTGGGAGTTATAGTCAATATTATAATTACATTAAGGTGATAAGATTGACGTGGAACATGAAAATATGTACATAATGTCTAGATTTATTTCATAGCTGATTCAGACTTACTACTTAACTTGACTAATAATGTAAGGGTTTACAAGTGTAAAATTTCAATGACCAAATTAGTCTACCTACATATTTTAAAATGACTTCTAAACTTTTACATCGTTAGTTCCTTACATGTCTTTTGTATTCAAAGATAATTCAGGCGTTCATTTGGAAAATAAATATGGATTTCTGGAAAACTTAACTTCCACATTATTAGAAAT
The DNA here is from genome assembly GCA_021764765.1 of Vicia sativa. Lineage (NCBI taxonomy): Eukaryota > Viridiplantae > Streptophyta > Magnoliopsida > Fabales > Fabaceae > Vicia > Vicia sativa. The sequence goes on from CM038794.1 coordinate 162,132,199, forward strand.
AGCTTGCACTAATCAATCAATATATGGTATTTTGATTTTGAGCAAATAGTATATTGTTCAAATTGACAAATTTTCTTTATTCTCAGTTTCACCCACATAAATTTTCTACACTAAAATAAGGTTGTGCTATAAACAATGTTGAGCTATGAGCTCAAAAGAAAACACTCAAGATTCCAGAAGAAGCTCTTCAATATTTCGTTTTCCTTCTGGGCCTTTGGTATACCATGATGATACATAATCTCCATAAACAACATCCTGGTATTTAGCTGGTGATGAATCAGTGATGAGTTCAGATGCAGGAGATGTTGACTGTCTTGGCGGGTCATGAAATGTTGCCACAGAAAGCCTCGGTCTATCAGGATTAGTAACTGCTCTATGCACACAGCTCCTGTACCTCCCATTTGTTATAATCTAGAGCCAAGTAAACCAAACTTGTTAACAACTCCAATTCCACGAATGAATCATTTATCAGAAAAACAAAAACAAGTCACTAATCATAACCTACCAAATCCTAGAATACTAAATTCCTTACATAGTATAAACAAAAGACAGCATAATTTATTGTACCTCAGTTTGGTCACCCAAAGAACAAAATTGCATCCGCCAATGGCTGCACCGTAACCCAGCTATCACCGCCATTTTTAGAGCCTGAAGACCACCCACATCATCCTGGATCAAAGGGTAATAGCACCCATATCAGAATGTGATTGCAAACCAAGTGTTAAATCCGGTTGAGGACATGGAGGGTAATAGCTAATAGTAATATTCTGATAAAACTCCCCAGCATCTTCAATGCAAGAGGATCGCAACCAAGACTCTCTGATATCAAAGCTAGTAACTTTTGAGCCAGAATCTTCATCTCATCACTGTACTTCGCTATTGACTCCCTGTAATCGGATGTAAAATTCGGCCAACGATTAGGGTTCCGTCGAGAAGAGGAAAAGTGTGATGATCGAGTAGTCTCTCAATCGAGAACCTCTCCTTCATCCTCGGAGCTTACCAGCATCCGGCTTCCGTATCCCTCTGATGCCGCAGCGCCGGCGGTGCAGGAGTATGGAGTTTCTCTGGCATGGGACATTCGTTGAAGAAGGCAAGGCCTGTACGCCGCACGGTGTCGAGGAGGGTTGAAGGATGCCGTGATTGGTGACGTGGAGGCGCCCCATTCATGGCAGGCTTGTCTGATTGCTTCAAGGGTGGAATCGCGATGGTTGGCGTTGAAATGGAAGAGGTCGACGACAGGGATGGTGGCATCGGGATCGGTTTGAATGGGTCGGTTTTGAGGGTTGGATGTATTCAGGTGGAACCAGGAGAGACCCGATTGAAGTAGGGATTGCACACGGATGGGTTCGCCGGTGACTTCCATTGGATCGGTAAGTAAGAATAGAACAGAGTCAAATGACAACTAAGCCGAAAAGTATTTTCTTTATGCACCAAATTAACAAAATTGTAATTCAACCACTATATTTTTTCAAAAAATAGGTTAGAAAATGCATTTGTGTGTGTATTTTTTAATGTATCAAAGAGATGTTTCTTCAAACAATTCCCTAAAAAGTTATTTAAAGATATTAAAAGCATGTTTATTGCATACAAGAGATATTCTCTAGAAATTTTCACGAATGGGTTTTATAGTCGTTGGAACCATGAATGTACCATTAACATAAGCTCATTGAATAGTTGGAATTTTGCGATAATCCTGCAGTATTAAGTGACTTTCAAAATCCTCAAGTATTGTATTAAGATTTTGTGGCCGGACGATGGGAGGAGGACTCTAGAGGTATTTTAGAATAATTTGTAAATACGAACTAGCTCAGTCACTCTGTAGTCTGACACATCTCTAGATATATTTTAAGTTATGTCAAAACTATAAGAACATAACATTTATGTATATTGGATGATATCCACGAGTTAGTGTGACACCTATACATTTAGAGATCTTAGGAATCATCAAAACATATTTGAAATTTGTCTCATTTATTAAAAATCAATTTACACAAAATGCATTACATGTGTCGGCACATTTATTATCATATTGAAACCTATAGTTGACTTGCTCGAGCCACATAATATTGTTTTGTGTTTGTGCTCGCACATCCATGTTTCGGTCGTATACTTATTGTGTGGGTCATTTTGTATACAGGGCGGTTCGTGGGTCGTATGTAATAAAAAAATCTTTAGTGAGCCGACATGTCTTCTCTTTGTATAAAATGTTACCTTTTCTTCTTCTACACCATTCTCTCACTAATAGATTCATGAACCCACATCAACCTTATCTCTCATTCAAAAAAGCTGGTCAAACTATTTACACCATCATCGAGTGTGTTATAAACTTGTTGACCTTAGTCATTATATACACCTCTCTCTAAATTCTTAATAAACCTACTTCTCCATACCAAATTGTCACGTCGGGTTTGAATCTCTCATATCATCCACTTTAAATTTCCTTTGGTGTTTACTTGAATTTGTTGTGTGTTTGCATCATGTCATCATTATAGTGAGCCTTGTGAACTTACATCTCATCTCTGACAAATATGATTGGGACATTTTATCAAACACTTATGTGCAAGTATCCTATGAAGAAATTCTCAAGGCTCCCAAGGTTGGGGCAAGGCACGAGAAGGGCAAAAACAAGGAAGAAACATGTGAGGAAATATAGACTATGTTCGATCGATTGATGAAGAAGCTGGATTTATTTGATGAAAGTATCAAGAGAGAAAATAAAGCAAAACTTCTACGAGAGTTATGATAGTGAAGAGCTCCATATTTTGGAGGTTATAAGTCTAATCAATCATCAAGAGATCAACTACTTTATGCATTTGAATTAAGATTACAACGAGGATCTTATTCATGTGTTTTATCTTAGGGATGACAAAAGAATTTCAAAATTGAGTTCATCTTCACTGGAGGTAAGTGTTGCCATTTTACTATAGATATGTGATGTTTGTTTTGGTGTCACTATAGGTAATGTGGATGGTCAAAGTCACAAGTTTTCCGTGATTTCAAGCTGGAAAATTCACTCCGATGAGCAACTAAAGGCACTAGGGCTATTAACAATGAGAGCATCCTGTTGGTTATCTCGAGGGTTGCCTCATATCTTGCATTGGCTTGTTTCTCACATATTACGTACTAAAAGTGGTTGTTTTCTAGAGTTGACATAACAATGGTACATCTTTTCTCTCTTTACTCAGCAAAATCAAGATTAATTGGCCATATTATCTTGTAAGCACGATGTTTATCATCCAGATTTCAACAAAGGACTTCATTCACTTATCCTTCCATGATAGCCAAGATTATCGATTTATTCAAAATTGACCTCTCAAACTTGGCATACATTCTCCTTCAAATTTGGAATTTTCCAAAGAACTATTACCAACTTGAGGTATTATTGGGATCATATAAAGAGGTATACTATCTCTTGGAAGAAGGCTCGAAGGAAGATTTACAACTATGTGTTGGTGGTAATTTCGATGGCGGTGTGTGGTTGAAATGGTGGGCTTTACTCTATTTGGTTGTTGTTCGAATGAAGAAAAATAAGGTCAAATTTCTATTGTTTTGTTTGAAAAAGATTCGAATTGGATGTGGCCGTTGAAGTTCAATTCAAATGCATTGAAGGATTAACATTTACATCAAGTGAAGATTCAATTCAAATTAAGGCGTTATTAGTGGAGAAGCGCGTGGAGGCTTCGGAATCTAGCAAATCTTTGAATGTGGCATCATTCTATGAAGACCGTTAGGTCGAATTAGTATAAATAAAGTCTTAGTGTTAGTTTCATGTGTTCACTTTACGGAAACTCACATATACTCGAAATACCAAGTGTTAGGAAGCAGTCGAAGAGCAATGTACGTATAGAAACACCACCTTCTTTTGAATTAATCAAAGTTTCTTTACCTTTATAGTCATTCCATTTCTAGTTATTCTTTTATCTTTCGGTTAAATTTATATCTTTAAAGTCTATACTTTACTTTAACAAATCTTTTACATTTCGTTTACAAACCATTTACATTGCTTTACAAGTTCCTTTCGTTTCAATCAAGTTTCGTTATGACTTTTAATTAAAGTCTTTATTTCTTTAATAAATTCACATTATTCATATTCTTAAACATTCTTAGTATTCTAGATAAAAGATGTTAGACATAAGTTCCAATATAAGTTTAAACACCAAATCTTGACACGTGTCCTAGGATCGATCTAGTCGATCTGTAAGTTACCAAAGATATTGTTAATTTGGAGGACTAGAGGTTGTTTACTAAATCACTATAAACAAATTGGCACACATGGTGGAGCAGTGTCGAATTGAATTTGTTGAAACTTGTGTCATTTAGTTTAAGCGTTTTGTTTTCTTTGTGATCTTACGATCTAGATATTCGTTGTGTTATATAAACCTTGAAGTGGAAAGATAAGCGACACTAACTCTAACACGGTGGGAGGCGTGACTTGTTTGTTTGCATTTGGTCGCAAATGTTGCGGATAACAAAGTCACCACCGACTTTTCTTTATCAATTAAGGGAAGGCGAAAAGAGCGGAAAAGACCTTCGTTAGATTACGAGTAAGGAGGCGGATATGAAAGAGAAGGTATTAGAACCCTTTCCATCTGTAGTTATCTCAGCTCTTAATTGCTCGCTTTATAAATTGCTTTTGTGTGTGTTTGAAAAAATGTTTTGAAAAGGTATTTCACTTTTTACTTCGTAATGATTCTCGATGGAATGTATACGAAGTGTTTGGAAATTTTTGTTTTGGAAAAGACTTTGTAATGATTCACGCTAGAATATATACAAAGTGTTTGAAAAGATTTTGAAAAGTGTGAGGTGTAAAAAGTATTTTGATAGATTTGAGCAAGCAAAAGAGTCTTATTACCTACTCAGAATGGTCGTTTCCATGTTATTTAGCTTTCCTTTAGAATAAGGCTATCCATACCATTAGTTGGTAGGTAATCTTATTCGTTGGATGTAAAGGGACATTTGAAGGGACATCGGATGGTCATAGAAGGCAACATGTAGGGATACCTTAGCATATTCGTATGGATGATCATCACTTTTACGTGACAAGCGAGGGACTAGATCATATATTAAGTGGCGACAATCTAGGGTCATTGAGGGACTATGATCTTTATATCGAAGGGACTATGATGATATGTTTGTAAGCGTCTTAGCTAAGATATCCCCACGTTCGAGGAACATGACCATGTATTCGAAAGGCGACAAAAGAGGATACCCTAAGGGGGTGCATGTGTGAAGAGTGTGTTATATTCAAATATTTTATCTTATGATTAGGGTTAGCTACGTTGATTGAATTAGTCTTTCCATACATGCCTAGTTACTAGCAGTTAAATAGGAGCGCGGAAAGTAAATGTCTTAATCATCTATTACATCCCATGAGCAGATACATAATGATAAAAGGAACGCACACGAAAAATTATACATCACGGTAGTTACAAAAATATCGCGAAATAGATAATCGAAGGAAAAAAAAATAGTCGGAAGTTTGGAAAAATAGTGGTAAAAAGTTTTGGGTTAGTAAAAAAGTTTGAATTTAGTTAACCTAATTACTAAGTGAAAATCGGGTGAATCGGAAACCACAAGTCTAATTGATTTTAATTAATAAAAAATTTAATTTAAATTAAATGATTAACCTAAATCAAACTAATCAAATTAATTAATTTAATTAAGAAAAAAAATAGAAAAGAAAGTTAATTGTGAAATTAATCCTAATTAAGCTAATTGTTTAACCTAATTACTAATTAATTAATTTAATTAATTGAAATAATTAGGAAAATAAAATGAAAATAGTTAGAAAATAGAAAAAAAGGAAAAGGTTAAAAAGAGTGGTGCAGGAATCGCTCCAGGGACCCCACAGTTACCACACGCCTTGACCATCGAGATGCGTGTTTTGGTTGTCAAAACAACTCCATCAGTTATATGTGATATCCACGTTTTATTTTAAATTTCAAAACAAGTCGAACCTTGGTACGGTTGTAATGTGTAATCGGAGTGGGAGAAAGCGCATCACGCTTTGCCGGAGGTCAAAGGAAGTCCACGGCGTCGAGTCGAACTCGGTCGTCTTCTCAAACAGCAAACTTACGAACATGCAATCAAATCAAAACAAAAAGGAAAAGTGCGGATCCACTAGCGGGACCTTGCAGCGTCGTGGTGAGGTTTTATGACTTGAAAGTGGTGGATCGTGGAACACGAAGCTTCATCGTTTTATGCCCCCAACAATGTGATTTCGATTCGGACGTTAAAGCTTGCAAATTATGGTTCGATCTGTTCTAAACAACTGTGGTGAACACGTTAGTATGGTTAAATCTTATTAAAACACGATAAAATTTGAAATTCGAATGTAAGAAAAATATCAACAGCTGTTGTATGTATGACATGTTTCGAGGACTTTTGGCCATGGATAATGATTTCTAATGATGGTTTTGATAAGTATTGGATGACTTTTGGATGTGATCTCGTTGATTACATGCACTTGAGTTAGTGTATGTATGTTATGTTTTGGATGAATTGTTGAGGATAACATGATAGCTTACGTATATATTATTGGTGATGTGTGATAATTGGAAATTCTTGTGTATTGCTTGTTGTTATTGGAACATGATGTTTGTGCAAGATGATGAATAATTCAGATATGTTGAATTATTGTGGTATATATTGATGATTAAGGTTGATGAGTAATCTTAATTGCATATATGTTAATTAACTTACATGCATTCATGGGAAGTTAGAACTCGGGTGTTGTCTTGATCCTTGAATGGAAATAATGTGATGAAACTTGGGTTCACAATGTGCTTGATCCTATATGGAAGCAGGCGGTGGACTTTATGTTCATGGTGGCTTGGTCTTGTCCGGATCGGAGCGTGGCTTTGATTCTAAGTTATTAAATCGAGAAGCAAGGTGGCGAATGTTCACGAATGGTACCACGCATGAGTCACGTTGCATCATTGTCTCATGAGTTGCTAAAGAATGTGTGTATATGATATAATTGTGGTAATTGATTATGTTAATCATTGAATTGATTGTATTGATGACATTTATCTTGGTTGTGATAAATGTGAATATATTAGACTTGGAATATTTGGTAATTATATTAATTGGAATATCACATGAGTGTGTAGAATTATTTAATAGATGTTGTTCTATATTGCTTCCGGTTTATATACATTTGGATAATGATGTGAATTATCACTTATACATTTGTGATGTTGCCTCTATGTGGGTAGCGTGCAGGATTAGGGATAAGATGCCATACGAGAATAATTGAGAAGTTTATCTAGTTATTCCTTCGCTAGGTAGAGAGTCATTGCTTTCTGTCATATAACACGGAGATTATTTGGATTTATGCTTATATGAGATATTTTCATGTATTCTATATATTCTAGATTTATATGTTGAGATACTACGTTGATGTGGCCTTGATCTTAGATGTGAATTCATATGACTTGATTTATGTTATGGATTCATTGTTATTTCATCAATGGTTATAGTATGGGATGTAATCATTGATAGTATCGAGAATATGAAATACTCATTTGTGAAATGCATAGTTTTGTCTTAAAGCATGAGATTGAATATATGTTATGATTATGACGAGAATGCAATTTTGCTAAACATATAAAATTATCATATTTATAATTTGTATTTTTATATATGTATATTTTAAATGTGAAACATACCTTGTATGTGTGCATTTTATTTTACTCATCAGATTTATGTCATGATTATTTGGGGTT